>VMDO01002259.1:0-31265 GCA_007922755.1 Pedetes capensis
CCCTCCCACTCCCTCTCCTCGCTCCTCCCTCTCCCTCCCTCCCTCTCCTCTCTCTCTCCTCTTTCTCCTCTCTCTGTCCTCTCTCCTCTCTCTCTCTTCTCTCTTCTCTCTCCTCTCTCTCCCTCCTCTCTCTCTCTCTCCCCCCACCTCTTATCTCTATCTATCTCTCTGTCTTCAGCGACAGGATCTCGCTATGTAACCCAGCCTGGATTGGCCTGAACCCCAGTATGTACCCCAGGCTGTCCTTGAACTCATGATCCTCCTTCCTTAGTCCCTTCAGTGCTGGGATTATTGGTGGGCGCTGCCATGTCAGATGATAGATGTTATTTCTGCTGGCCATGCAGAAATAGAACAACAATATAGTATATGGTCCAATAATAATAGTTAGGAGTTAGCACTCTCAGCTCTATGGGATCCTGTTCTTCAGGTTTTTATTTTTTTATGTTCTCATTGAAAAGAGGAACACTTGCCACCCCCAACTCACCATAGTGCTGAGAAAGAGTGAAAGAGAGAGGGGGGAGGGGAGAGAGAGAAAGACAGAGACAGAGAGAGCAAGAAAGAGAAAATTTTCTTTGCGTGACTCAGAAATCCTGACAAGTGAAATATTGTCACTCTTGCTGGGAAAGAGCTTTGTGGGAGACCATCCTTTGGGGGCGGGGGTTGAAGCTCACAACTTCCTTGGAATGAGCCACTTACCCTCTCACACTTGGGCACCTCTGGGGACCAGTTTCCAGTCTCTGAGCAAGTGGTATTTTGGGGACCCACCAACGAAAATCCAGAGTCACACTGGACAGTGAAACTTTCCATCTCAACATACTGGTCCTTATCCACAGACAGCTTCCCATGTTCTATCTCTGGTTTCAGACACAGAGCTATAAGGGAAACATGTTTTTAGGCAATCTGTAAATCTAAGAAAAAGGGCATGGTAATCCTCTAAGATAACAAAAATGAACTTTATAGGTGCTGGCAATAATTCTGTTTTCCTTCATTTTTATAATAACATCATTTTTTATTAAGCATGACTACCTGCCAGATGGGAGAAGGACCTGGCAACCCACTCCTAAAAATCAATCCGCCATTGAAAACCCTATGAACAGCAGAGAAGCACTGACCATAGTGTTTCACCTGCTGTACAGAGGGTCACTATGAGTTGGATACCGACTGGACAGCACCTAACAACAATAACAACCTGCCAGGACAGCACCTAACAACAACCACCACCTGCCAGATACGGGGCTAAGCACTTTACGTGAGTATCTTGCTTACATCTCACGATGCCCTCTGAAATGAATACTGTTATTATTTTCATCTTATCTAGCAGATAAATGAGATACACAGAGAATAACAAAGGTCACAAATATTTTCCCAAGATCATAAAGGTTTTCCATAAAGGGATGAAATGTAAACAAATATATGCGAGTCCAGATTCTTGGTCTTCGAGGCAGCTACCCCTCACAGCCAAGATTGTTACATGACTCTGAGTTCTAAATCTCTCCTCTTGCTTCTTATTCTGCTGCATGCAGTGGAAACCCCAGTGGTAAATAGATATTGAATTTGTTGACAGCAAAGTGACACATGTCGATGTAACTCTGCATGCACGTAAAAATGAGACCCAGTCGTGCCTCCTCCTGTGCCCCTGCCAGGCTGCACACGAGGAGTTCCTTTATCACACACAGTCCCACAATATGGCAGGCGGGATCCTGAACATTGGCTCCGAGGGAACCACCGGTCACTTCATGATGTTTGGAATTGCCCAGGACAGTCAACGTGGGTGCGAGAGCAAGCTTCCTTGGAGATTTTGCTCAGGCGCCGAGGTACATGGGAGGCCTTCTGAATATACTAGGAAATAGGTGCAAGAAACTGGGAACAGGGGCTGCCTCGAGAAGGCTGGGTTTTGTGACTGGGAGAAAGAAGCGGAGAAGGATAATTTTGTGTTCGTTCTTTGTGTTTTTTGTATTAGGTACCATCTGCCATAGGGCTGGGATTTAGCTCAGTTGGTAGAGCGCTGCTCTGCAGTCTCTTAGGTCCTGAGTTCAATTCCCAGCACCACAAAAATGGGAAGAGGACGTGGCAATCCACTCCCGAGGCAATCCCAAGACAATCAGCCGTTGAAAACTCTATGAGGGTCGCTATGAGTCAGATATGACTCGACAGCACCTAACAACAACAACAACAACCATCTGCCACCTATTAATTATTTAAAATATTTATATTAATTATATTTATATTTATAAAAATTTATATAATTATGTTGTTGTTGTTAGGTGCCGTCGAGTCGGTACCCGACTCATAGCGACCCTCTGTACAACAGGGGAAACACTATTGTCAGTGCTTTTCTGCTGTTCATAGGGTTTTCAATGGCAGATTGCTTTTTTTGGGAGGGGGTTGCCAGGTCCTTCTCCCAAGCCTACAACTTCTGGTGTTCCCAGGCGGTCTCCCATCCAGGTACTAACCAGGCCCGACCGTGCTTAGGTTCCGAGATCTGATGGGATCGGATGCCACAGGGCTACGGCTGCAGGCATATATAATTATAATTTATATTAATTAATTAAAGTATTAATTACTTAAGTGAAATCAAACCAAATGCTTTCGTGCTGCCTCTGGCAGGGAAAACTCAGCTCCTGAACTTGTCATGCCATGTCCACCCACTTGGTCATGGCTGAGAAGGGGGCAGAGTTACCTTTACACTGCGGAGCTGCTGATGACCAGCCGGAAGAGCGGCAGGAGAGTTTCGCTTCTCCGACCAGAGTGTACCCTTCCTCACATGCATATACAACCTCGAGTCTCCATAAACGGTATACTTGTGTATAATATCCATGGGCAATGCTGGGAGGCTGACCGCAACCTTGAGGGTGAGATATAAAAGTGAGAGAGGGTGAGCCTGTGGAACGCAAACAACAGCACGTCCCAGAATTTGCACAGCTCGGAGGCAGCGTCTGTCCTTTGTCTTCTCTGCCCATAAGGTCACTTGGTCCAACCCATGCCTCAGGCAGACAGGCTCTCTAAAGGCCCAAGCGACGTGCCTTTGGGCTTTCTTTCCCTTAGTGGACAAGTTCACTGAACTTTGCCTTGTTTTGTTGTTCTTAGGTGCCATAGAGTCAGGTCTGACTCATAGTAACCCTATGTACAGCAGAAGGAATCACTTCCTGACACTGTGCCATGCCCGCTGCTGTGTCAGTGCTTCTCTTAGGTTCACAGGGCTTTTAATGGCTGATTGTTTCTGGAATGGGCTGCCAGGTCCTTCTCCCATTTTTGAAGTGCTGGGGATCGAACCCAGGGCCTCAGGGTGTGCAGAGCAAGCGCTCTACCAACTGAGCAATAAACCTCAGGGCAATATCCAGTTCTACAAGCACTGCATGAGAAAGTTAAATAAAATAGAGCAACTGAATGTGAAAGTCCTATGCCAGTGTAAGATTTCCTCTTACCACTGAAATCAAGTAACAACTGCTCTAGAAGTTTGTGTTCACTAGAGATAAAAGTTTAAAAGCCTTTACTAATAGGTGAGTATTTAGCAACCCCTCTCCTGCTCTTTCTCATGGATACGTCAACCTGAACTATCAATATTTTCTTCTAGGGTTTCTTTGCATAGGCTAATTGATCCATCTAGCCATTGACCCCAGGTGTGTTGATGCATTCTCATGCCTGTACGTGTGCTCATGTCATCTCTCCTGCCTGTGATGCCACCCTCTCTTCTCTGGGTGCTGCCCAGGTCCTCTTGGCTCTGGGACGGCTTCTCTTCCTTTCCCAGCAAACACTCATTTATTTCTCTGAGCTCCTACAGTAGTCGTTGTTGTTGTTAGGTGCCGTTAAGTAGGTATCCAACTCATAGGGACCCTACATACAACAGGTGAAACACTATTGTCAATGCTTCTCTGCTATTCTAGGGTTTTCAGTGGCGGATTGATTTTTGGGAGTGGGCTGGCAGGTCCTTCTCCCAAACACCAGTCATTAGGAAGAGATTATATATCCGAGCCTACTTAGTGAGATCTTACCACAATCTAGACACTACATATACCATATATTTTGTATAAATATATACATATAAATATATAGTATGCATAATATTTACATTTTATAAATACATAGTATATATACTATTTCTGTTATATATTTAAATGTGCAAAATATGCACTGTATTCTGTGATAATAGATACACCATACATGGAATATATGTATGAGTTTGTATATATACAGAAGATCCCAAAAAATGTATACACATTTTAAGAAAGGAAGAAACTGTATTAAAATGGCAATATTCCATCAATGTCACATGATGGCATTAGCACTCATTTGATTAACACCACCTTTTGAGCAAATGTCACACTATCATTGCTACGTAATTCAACTTTGAAAAGTAATTCATAGATAACATGTATACATCTCTGTCACTCCAGGTGTATGTGTCTGTGTGTATCACAATATATTTATAGTCTAGAAATTTTACATATTTTCTCATTCAGCCATCAAAATACTACTAAGAGATATACATCATCCGCGCCTTTTATAGAAAAAGCATATTCTTGGAGGAGTTCAGTATTTGGCCCCAACAGAGGCATCTCCTAAGTGATAGAGTTAAAACTGAGGTTTAGTTTGCTCAAAATCCCATGTTGTCTACAGTTTATATGCTCCAGCCAATATTATACTATCTGTATTTGTAACTTTTTGTGTTTGAGTGCAGAGAATAGGTGTCTTCATTCTTCATATCGTACGTCCAACATTAATGTTCAACTACGTACCAGTCTGGCCTGCAGCCGTGGCCCTGTGGCATCCGATCCCATCAGATCGTGGAAGCTAAGCAGGGTCGGGCCTGGTTAGTACCTGGATGGGAGACTGCCTGGGAACACCAGAAGCTGTAGGCTTGGGAGAAGGACATGGCAACCCTCTCCCAAAAATCAATCAGCCATTGAAAACCCTATGAACAGCAGAGAAGCACTGACAATAGTGTTTCCCCTGTTGTAGAGAGGGTTGCTATGAGTCGGATACCGACTCGATGGCACTTAACAACACAAGAACAATGTACCAGTCTAAGGTTTACAAATGGAATTTCTTAACCACCAAATGAAATATAATCATTAGGAAAAGATTTTTTATGAGTTAATCCAACAACTATTTCTACAGTTGATCCCCTTAAGGCTGAACAGCACCCAATGAGTGGCATCTTTGTCACTCCTGTTCCATTTGTAAGTTAACACAATTGTTCACGCCTGCATTATTTTTTGAGACAGGATCTCTCTGTGTAGCCCAGGCTCTCCTGGAACTCACTATGTAGACCTGGCTATGCTCAAACTCAAATCGATCCTCCTTTCTCAGCCTCCTGAGTGCTAGAATTCCGGGCCTCTACCGCCACACCTGGCTCCACATCTGCATTTATCACCACTACTACCCTAGTGGCACCTATAGGTCATCATAAACTCTTTTAGTGCTAGTTGGTTAGGGACAATCATTCTCTAAATTATAAAACTTCATAATTATATAATGTTTTCGGTTTATATAGTGCTGTATAACTTTAATCTATTAAATTCACCATTCTTTATTATAAAATTTTATTTTGTGATGGTAAATATGTTCTGCTCTATCATTAATGTAATAGAAAACGTAAGACTACAGAAGAATTAACTTTTATGTATTTGTTGTTGTTAGGTGCCATTGAGTTGGTATCCAACTCATAGTGACCCTCCGTACAACAGGTGAAACACTATTGTCAGTGCATCTCTGCTATTCATAGGGTTTTCAATGGCTGATTGGTTTCTGGGAGTGGGTGGCCAGGTCCTTCTCCCAAGCCTACAGCACCTGGTGTTCCCAGGCGGTCTCCCATCCAAGAACTAACCAGGCCTGATCCTGCTTAGCTTCCGAGATCTAACGGGATCGGATGCCACAATGCTATGGCTACAGGCTTTATGTATTTAGGAGTATTTAAATATTATACATTAAGATAATTTTTTCAGCTACAGAAATTCCTCAAGGATGTGTAATATTTAGCTTTCCAAGTAATTATAACCTATATCAACAGAACTAAAATTTAAATATAAAAATTAATATAAATAGAAATATTAAATATTAAATAATATAAATATAAATATTGGCTATTAAATTTAAATATATTTCTTCAAAATCTACTTCAATGTACTTCTCCAAAATTGTACTGAATTACAGTCAATAGATCAACTAACTCTTAATCAAGAATTCTTCTCCATACCTTGACTTATACTGTCCACTCTCTCACATAGCTACATACTCACCACACAGCACAGGTGGACACCAGAGTAGAAACAGGACCCCAAGGATCCACAGAGCTGGGAATTTTTCCAGCAATTTGCAGGACATGGTACAGAACCTCAGAGAGAAATCTCTTGGGCACAGCCTCCTTAGACTCCCTGAATCGGGCTAATGTTGATGCTCCAAACCACTAGTAAACTGAAACTGAGCCAAGGAACTAATTCTTGGCAAGTCCACTGCTTTGAGTCATTGCCAGGGAGGGGCAGCACTGAAAAGACTGGGTTACGGAACAGAACCCCAGATCTTGAAGGAAAATGATAGGAGCTTCCATGACTGCTGTTTGGGATTCAATAGCCATTTACAGTTATAACCCCAGGACTTGGTCACTGTGTCATCCCCCTTTCAACAGGAGCACTTGTTGGCTTTTTGTCACTTATATGTACCTCATTTTTCTCTGAGTGTGCATGGCAGCTTCTTCAAAGATGCTGAAGCTTGCTCTGCACCATCTCCTAGAGATGCCAGGTCTTTAATCACTAGCGTCATTTCTCAGTAGAAAAGTGGGGTAAAAACAAGATGTATAGGTAAATTTTCTCCTAAATACTTAACAGTCTGATTGGAATAGAAAAAACACACAAGTCTGTAATTATGAAAAGAAACACACACACACGCGCACGCGTGCACACATGCACACACACACACACACACACATACACTCACAATCCAAACAACTATTTCCTCAATATTTATGTTTTCTTGACATATCTATGACAACAAATTAACAAAAATCGGGGCTACCCTGGTTGTAAAGCAATGGGAAATTTCTCAGGGTGGTGCTTATAGCACAGATGAAGTACACATGGAAAATTAAGTGATAGAGAACAAAGAATCATTAATGGAGAAAGGATTGGGACAACTCAAAGGAATTTTAATGGTGCCGGATCTGAAGAAGGACCCTCCATCCCAACACTGTACCTTGGACCAAAGCACCATGAAATAAGCTGTGGAAGGCGTGTTTGTTAACCCCAACACTTAGTTCATTAGGAATTATCTGGGTTAGGGTGGCTCCCCTAATACCTATGTCTCTATCATTTATTTTAGTCTCCACGAAGAGAAGAACTTATTGACCTGCATTTCACGTTCTGCCACTGAGACCAGCTGCACGTATTGGTCACTTGAGGATGCACAGCTATTCACCAGAGACAATGGTGAACACTGGGAAATGTCCCCCAATGACCTTCACCACCACGCTGAGCTGTCACGGATGTAATGGAATGTAACCAAGTGATTAGCTTTCAGAAATAAAGAGGAACATTCTCCCCAAGTAAACAAGTGACTCCTTGGGAATATTGATGACAGTATAATTAAATTTCAGTCTTCCAAGAGACAAAGGAAAGCAAAAAACCTCCTCAGGAGTAACTGGAATAAATGTGAGTATGTCAGAGAAAAGAAGTCTTAATCACTAAACAGAATATCTTTTCTTGAGACAAGTTCTCACCAGTATCCCAAGATGCCTTGAACTCATCCTCCCATCTCTGGCTCCTAAGTGTTGAGATTATAAGCATGCACCATCACTCCCACCCAGAATATAATTTCCAAAACATAGATTCTGTTCATTAATCATGTTCCAAACTCTTATATGGCTGAAGCTGTACCACTGTGGCATCCAATCCTGTCAGATCTCAGAAGCTAAGCAGGGTCGGGCCTGGTTAGTCCTTGGACGGGAGACCACCTGGGAATACGGAGTGCTGTAGGCTTTAGAGAAGGACCCAGCAGCCCACTCCCAAAACAATCAACCATTGAAAATCCTATGAATCGCAGAGAAGCATTGACATAGTGTTAGGCATTGCACAGAATCAGGGAGTGTTTCATTCTGTTGTACGTAGGGTTGCCATGAATCAGACTCGACTTGGCACCTAACAACTACAATATCCATGTAGCCAAGCTTCTTCCACACATACATCTGTGGACTTACTTAATAGCTTGTTCTCTGTCGTGATTGTTGTTGTTGTTGTTGTTGTTGTTAGGTGCCGTCGAGTCGGTATCCAACTCATAGCGACCCTCTGTACAACAGGGGAAACACTATTGTCAATGCTTCTCTGCTGTTCATAGGGTTTTCAGTGGCAGATTGATTTTTGGGAGGGGGTTGCCAGGTCCTTCTCCCAAGCCTACAGCTTCTGGTGTTCTCAGGCGGTCTCCCATCCAGGTACTAACCAGGCCTGACCCTGCTTAGCTTCCGAGATCTGACGGGATCGGATGCCACAGGGCTACGGCTGCAGGCTCTGTCGTGATAGTACACATGTTATTCCTTCCTATGAGGAAATTCATTTGACAATAGAAAAAGAGCCAATGGACGGGTACTCTGGAGAGTCACTAGTGCTGCTTGGTGTTTCCACACACAGAAGCAGCTGATCTCACAAAGGTCAGGTGGTCTATCTAAAGTCAGGTCAATAAAGAAAGCATCCATGCAAAATTTTGAGTTTTGACCTGTAGGACATGTTCTAGCTTCAAGAAGTGGCCAATCTAGTGAGACCAAAGACAGACATCCCATAAACAGATACCTGAGCGACCCTGGTGGCTCTAGTTCCCAGCTTATGGAGTCTTCCAGCTCAGGTAGCAGACCCGTGAGGGAGGAAGTACATCTTTGGAAGTTTCTGTCCCCTAGTCTGTGAGACAGCCCAGTTAAAGCTGAGCAGACCAAAACCATCCCCCACAAAACCCTGCCCACATGGCAGACTTATAAACAAAGTACGATAAAGGATACCATGTTAAGTCACAAGTTTTGGTGTTATTCTATAGGTACACATTTGTTAACATCAGAGAATTCTCTACACTAACAGAAAAAATATCTTTGATCACTTCAGTGTTGTTGTTTTTGCTAGGTGCCGTCGATTCATGTCCAACTCATAGCAACCCTCATAGGGTTTTCATGGCTGATTGTTTCGGGATTGCCTCTGGAGTGGATTGCCACGTCCTTCTCCCACTTTTGCGGTGCTGGGAATCGAACTTGGGACCTCAGAGACTGCAGAGCAGTGCTCTACCAACTGAGCTAAATCCCAACCCATCACTTCAGTAGATGTTGGGAAATCATTTGATAAATCTCAACATGTGAATGATAATGACAGAAATCTCTTGGAAAATTAGAAGTGGAAATGAATTCCCTCAATCTCATTAGGAGTTTCTGCCAAACACCTACAAAAAATGTGCTACATAATGGTGACCTAGTAAAAAATTCTCTTTCTCCTCTGTATCAAGTATTTCCTGCAATTCTGGTGTGGTGGTCAAGAATTGCTTTAGTGTGTGTTTGTTTTGGAATGTCTTTATTTCTCCATCAATTTTAAATGATAAGTTTTCTCCATATAATAATTTTGGTTGTCAGGCACAGTGGTGCACACATGTAATCCCAGTGACTTAGAAGACTGAGCCAGGTGGATCAGTTTGAGGCCTGAGGTAGCCTGCATAACTTAGTGAGACCTTGACTCAAAACAAAAAATTAAGAAATGGGCTGGGGGTGCAACACAGTGGTGGGGCACTTGTAAAGTATGTGGAAGACCTTGGGTTCAATCTCCAAGTAACACAAAAAATATAAAATTATATACTATAAAATAAAATGAATGATTTTAGTTAACAGCTTTATTTTCATGGCTTGAAATATATCATTCCATGACTTCCTGGATTTTAGACTTTGTGCTAAGAAGTCTGATGCTATTCTGAAGGCTTTGCCTTTGTAAGTGAGTTGGTATTTTTCTCTTACAACCTTTAATATTGTTTCTTTGTTCTGTGGCCTTGGCATTTTAACTGTAATAAATCATTTTATTGCTGTTGTTAGGTGCTGTTGAGTCAGATCTGATGAACAGTGGCCCTATGTACAAAAAAACAAAGCACTCCACGACACTGTGCCAAGCCCAGCACTATAGAGAGGCTCTTTTCTGGTCATGCCTATTTGGAGTTCTAAATACCTCTTGTGGTTGTATGTTCATTTCTTTCCCCAGATTTGGGGAGTTTTCTGCTATAATTTCATTGAATAGACTTTCTATGCCTTTAGTTTTTATCCTAAATCCTTCGGCATCATGGATTCTCAGGTTTGGTCTCTTGATCCAGTCCCAGAGTCTTGGAAGTTGTAGTCATGTTTTTTTAATCTTTTCTTTGCTAATATCTTACCATAGTATTTCCTCAACCTTGTCTTCCATCCCAGATATTCTATCTTCTGCTAGATCTAGTTACTGGTGATGATTTCCACTGTGCTTATTATTTGATTTATTGAACTCTTCATTTCCAACATTTCTGTTTGTTTTTTTAAAATCTCAATTTCCATGCTGAATTTCTCATTCATTTTGTTGATTTTGTCTTCTACATTCATGACTTTCTGTTCCAGGTCCTATATCGATTTCCTTACTTCACTCACCTGCGTTTTTGTGTTCTCTTTGAGGTCATTGATCATTTTTACAAACAGAATTTGGAATCCTTTGTCTGACAGTTCAGCCACATCAGTGTCTTTGGATTCAGTAGTTAAAGAATTTTGGTCTTTTGGAGGCGATTTGTTTCCTTGTTTTTTCATGTTCTTGTTTCTGTTTTGTGATTTGTGCATCTGTGGGGATGGATGTCTCTAACTGTTTTATTTCAGGATCTCAGTCCCCAATTCCACTCCCAGAGTAGAAGATCAACCACTGTAACAGGAATAATACCCAGCCAAAACATAAACAGAAATACACTGAAAATCAGTAAATGCTAACTACTATACCACCAATGGCTATAGAACAGAGAAAGGGGATAAAAACACAGAGTAAGCTATAAAGTTTTAAATTATTTAGGGTGAAGGTAAATATAGTAATTACCTGAAATAAATAGGGGGTGATAGGAAAATAATCTTACAGTGAGAACACACAGACGTGAGAAAGTCCTCTGACCTACCAAGGAATATGTTTTATTCAGGGCAAGTAAAAATGGGAGATGGGAAAAGAAGTTGCCTGGGCAGCAGTATCAGAAGAGGAAGGAAGTTGCTACTGCTGCCCTGAGCTGAGTGGGGCTCAGGTTTTTATAGGGCAGCTAGGGCCTTTGTCTGAATCTTAGGCAGAAAAGTTTCTTCAGAAGAAAAGGGAAGGAGGGAGTAAGTTCCCCGGGTGGTTGGTATCTCAGAAGAATCCTTCAGGAAAATTCCATCCTTAAGGCTTGTGTTGCTCTCTGAGAGAAGCCTTAAAAGGGACTCCCTTTGTCCTCTCATTCTTGGCTTTTGTTATATAGCAATAGGGGTGGATATCTCATCTCTGTTTGCTTCCTGTTTAGTGGAGGGCGTAGATGTCTTTGGAGGAAGAAGCCAACTGTTGACTTCTCAGAGTCAGCATGAGAAATTGGGCCATGACCATGGTGGAAATTTTCTTTGGTTGTGTCTGAATAAATGAGCTCAGAAACTGAATTAGGCAGGGAGCAAGCAACAGAGTGAGCAGGATTATGTTGACGGGGCCCATTAAGGAATAAAGCCATTGTTTCCAGGGGGAGTTGGAGTGGAGCCAGGAGGTGGAGTGGGAACTTACCTGGAGCTGGGCATTCTGGTCCCATAGGCATGCCATTCTGTTTCCACCTAATCCTGACTTGTTAGTGAAGTAACAACATCTTTGCATTAAAAGGGCACAAGTTCTCCCCTGGGCCACAGTCAGGAGATGGAATCCTCTCCTGTTCTGGAGGACTACAACATCCAGGAAGTCAATCTGATCCTGGGTGTTGTTTATTTGTTGAAGTATCTCCTCCAGGGCAGCAGTGAGTTCCTGTGAGGGATGGATTACCTCCATGGTGGCTCCCTCCAATCCAGCTGGTCTGGCGCCAATCCCAGTGGTGATGCGAAGGGCTATAAGCAGGGGTAGGAGCTGAGTTGCCTCTTTAGCTCAGAGGGGAATTGTAAACTATATGGAGAGTTGAGTGTCAGGAGTGGGTAATATCAATGTTAGGGGATAGATAGACCAGTGTGCAGATGCCAGTCCAATTAGTGGGAAGACATAAGAAGGTGTTGGAGCTGGAAAGCCAGAGTATTCCAGCTTCAGCTACTATGCAGAGGGAGAAATAAATCTGTAAGGCCACTTTCCAAGAGGTTTGGTTGGAGAGATATCTAATATTGGTGAGGATCATGTGTCCTAGGGTGGCTGCTGTTAGAGGTTGAAAGGGATAAGGGGTCCCAGATATGTGGGGCATTTCTGCATATAGCCCATAAGTCTGTTGATCCACATGGGTGCAAAAGGGGGATGGAAAGGGTGACAGGTGGCAATCCCTTAGGTATTTTGGGGTCCTTTTAGATATGGATTGTGTCTGAAGTCTTGAGGGTTGTCTGTTCTAGCAATAGGCCCCTGTTGGGTTGGCTTGGATTGGATCTGTGGATGGGGGACCTATAAATCTCCACTGTGCTCCACAGGTGGGACAATAGGAAAATGTCTGTCGGGGCTCTTAGAGTGATAGTAGTATTGCAAAGGTAGGGGGTAACTGTCCCTACAGGGACAACTTTAGGAAAAATAAGCCAGTTAATGCATAAGGGGCCTGGGAGGTGAAGAATATGTCCTGGTGAATTGGCTCCTTTAGGTGTCTTTGGCTCTGTTTAAAGAAGAAT
The DNA here is from genome assembly GCA_007922755.1 of Pedetes capensis. Taxonomy (NCBI): domain Eukaryota; kingdom Metazoa; phylum Chordata; class Mammalia; order Rodentia; family Pedetidae; genus Pedetes; species Pedetes capensis. Next base: position 12,806 of record VMDO01002259.1, read on the forward strand.
CTTGGAAGATCAAGTTTGATAACATATGGTCTTAAAAGTCCCCTAATTAGGTTTTCACCTAATTAGGTGAAAACCATCAGACATGTCAAATAGTTCTGTCATCTGGAATGTGTGGAATAAGGCAGTAGAGATACTGATCCGAGCATCTACTGCTGCCAGAATGAGCGCATTAGCTGTGTGGGACATGTAGAGGCATATCCAGCAGCACCGGCTATATGATGAATTACTTAGATTAACGAAAGTGGTGGTTAAGTTTGGGAGGTGGCTAAGACAAGAGGTAGGACTGGTGATCTGGTAGAGGGGTTTGGGACTATGGAGAGGGGAAAAGAAGGAGGGGGAGTGGAAAAAATATTGAGACTATCACCCATTGGAAACCCTGGAAGGCCCCATGGAGGAATTGGTCCACAGGCTCTCCAGGAGTGTCTTCTTGGTCTCGTCTGGTAGAAATGGAAAGGTAGAGAGGACGGTTCTCTCCAGGGAGAGTTTTCTGGTATCTTCTCTTGTAACTGGATGTGGGTCCATTAGAGTGGGGGCTAGTGGGGTTTTGCATAGAGTTTGACTTAGGGATATGGTGCCATGTGGGGGAGAAGTCCTTGACTTTGATAGCCACTGGGGTGGTAAGGCTGGCTGTGAAGGGTCCCTCTCAACAGGGACTTAAGGCAGTGAGTGAGGTCTTAGCCTGACCAGGATATTTGCATATTAAGCCCTGACCGCCAAGGTGTATTCTGGAGAGTGGGTCTTAAGTCTGCATGCCTTTAGAGGAGAGGCCAGAGGAGTCTTAGGATAGGAAAGAAATCTCCTGTTGAGGATTCAGGAAGGAGCAGGTGCCCTAGCAGGAAAGGTTTTCCATACATCAGTTCACATGGGCCAAGGGGTATGGACCTTCGGGGAATTACCCACAGGAAAATTAAGGCTGGGATAAGAGCTGCGTCCAGGGGATATGGAGGTCAGATGACAGTTTTGACAGGTGGACTTCAAGTGCTTAGCCTTTTCTATCTTGCCTGACAATTGAGGGTGACGTGGGGTATGTAATTTCCAAGGGGTGGTTAGCACCTCTGTTACCCCTGGGTTCATCTGTGATATAAAGGTGGGGCCGGCTGGGGCTGGGTTTTAGCTCAAGTTGGTAGAGGGCCGCTCTGCACTCTCTGAAGCCCTGGGTTCGATCCCCAGCACTGGAGAAATTGTAGAAGGACATGGCAATCCACTCCCAAAGCAATCCCCAAAACAATCAGCTTTTAAAAACACTATGAATAGCAGAGTAGCACTGTTTGGCACAGTGTTGAGGAGTGATTCATTCTGCTGTACATAGGGTTGCTATGAGTCAGCCCCAGCTTGGTGGCACCTAACGACAACAACAACAACAATTAATCTGATGGAAGGGTTAGGAGCATTCCAAAGTGGGAGATGATGTTCTGTAAGAGGACTTCAGTGATTTCTGAGGCCTTTCCAGATGAGGCGGGATGGGCTCCAGTCCAACCTGAGGAGATCCAGGACCCCAAAATGTGAAGTTTTAGGAGGTATTTGTGATGGGAAGGTGTGGGGGTTTGGGACCACTGGGTGTCGTGGGTGCCCATGAAAAGGTCTTCAGGGGTGTTTTATGGGGAGCAGCCAGAATGGAGGGGTCCATTGTGGAGAAGTTTTGTGATGATGGGTTTTAGTCCTTGTAGGTGGATAAGTTTTAGTGGTATTAGGCATGGCAGGGAAGTGGGTTGTTGTTGTTGTTGTTGTTAGGTGCTGTCAAGTCATGTCCAACTCATAGCAAACTTTATAGGGTTTTCAATGGCTGATTGTTTCAGGATTGATTCGGGAGTGGATTGCCGTGTCCTTCTGTTTTTGTAGTGCAGGGACTTGAACTCAGGACCTCAGAGACTGCAGGGCAATGCTCTACCAACTGAATTAAATCCCAGCCCTTTTGGGAAGTGGGTAGGACCTTTTAATAGTTTTTGGATGGGAGTGTGGGGGAAAGGCAATTGAGGGAGTCTCAGTTTACCAGATTTGGCTGTTTATTTGGGTGAGAAAGGATTAGTTGGAGGAGACCAGAGGAGAGTCTGTGGAAAAGGTAGGGGACTGAGTGTGGCTTCGGAGACAGAGGACTGGAAAATGTGGTCCTTTAAATGTACAATTTCCCCCAAAGAGTTGTAGGAGGCCTCTCCCAGTCAGGGAATTGGACACTGGAATGATCAGGAATGAGTGTGTGAAAATCATATTTTGGAATTGGCGGGGAAGTGGAGGCATTTTTAGAGGAGAAAAAGGTTTCTGGTGACTCCCATAATTTGGATTTGAGAAGGTGATGTTTCTACTTGGAAAGCTGGGGAGAAAGGAGGGTGTGGCCCCTGTATGGAGTAAGAAAGACGTTGACGTACTCACCAGGTTGAGATTTACCCAAGGCTCCTGTGGAGTGACTGTGATTGGGGTCTGTAGGGGCCTCGGGGCGTTTCTGTCCTCTGTGGGCAGTGCTGGACGGTACTGGGCAGCTCTGCCTGGCTGCAGTTGTGCCTTGAGAGGTCTGTGGGCAGTCCCATTTCCAATGGCCCTTTTTCCCACAGTGAGGACATGGCTGAGCTGGTTGTCTGGGATTAGGACATTGCCTGTGGCCCCACATTAGAAATAGGACCCAGTTGGAGAGTGGGTAGAGTGGGCCTTTTTCCCTGCATTTGACTAGTCATTAAAGCACACCCCAGAAGTTGATACTTAACTTTCTCTCTGGTCTACATGCCTGCAGCCATAGCCCTGTGGCATCCGATTGCATCAGATCTCGGAAGCTAAGCAGGGTCGGGCCTAGTTAATCCTTGGATGGGAGACCGCCTGGGAACACCAGGTGCTGTAGGCTTGGGAGACAGACCTGGCAACCCACTCTCCCAAAACAATCTGCCACTGAAAATTCTATGAATAGCAGAGAAGCACTGACAATAGTGTTTCACCTGTTGTACATAGGGTCGCTATAAGTTGGATACCAACTCAAAGGCACCTAACAACAACAACGGGTCTACATATGCAGCTCAGCCATTTCCTCACTATTTCTAGAAACCTTAAATGCTGCCCACATCAGTTCCCCAGTAGGAGTCTGAAGACATCAAATTTTTTTTAAGTTTGCCCCTGATACCTGGGGCTGGCTGTGACATACAAGAGGAGTTTAGAAAGAGGAGGTCTTCAGGAGATTCAGGGTTTAAACCAGTGTGTGTGTGAAGCATTTCACTTCATCTGGACATAAGTTGAGCTGGGTTTTCTGTTGGTCCTTGATACATTTCCTTTAGTGTGACATAGTTGACTGTCTTAATGGCCACCCTTTCCAGGCGTAGTGTAATTCGTGTTATGAGTTCTGCGTTCCCAGTCAGAATGATAGGCTTGATTCGCCCAGTGGGGAGCAGAGGTTGGAGTAACCTTGTCCCCTGGAGGGCTTTGGGCATTTAGGGGGCATAGATCATCTGCACAGAGGCTGGCTGCCTCCCAGACTCTCTCTCTCCCCTTGGGTGGTGGTGGTTGTTAGGTGCCGACAAGTTGGTATCTGATTCATAGCGACCCTACATACAACAGGCGAAACACTATTGTCAGTGCTTCTCTGCTATTCATAGGGTTCTCAATGGCGGATTGTTTTGGGAGTGGGTTGCCAGGTCCTTCTCCCAAACCTACAGCACCTGGAGTTCCCAGGCGGTCTCCCATCCAAGGACTAACCAGGCCCAACCCTGCTTAGCTTCCCAGATCTGACAGCATTGGGCGCCACAGTGCTATGGCTGTAGGCTCTCCTTGGGTAGCAGAGTAGTATTTAGGATTACAAAGATGTCTCAGTAAGTTAGCATCAGGTAAGTTGGATTCTTTTAAATAGTGAGAGGGTCGAGTTTAGAAATAGTCTACCTTTGCAGATTATTTCTGATCCGGCATGGGGAAGGGAATGGGTACTCTGAATGGGCCTCCTATACCTGCCACTTTGTGAAGAGGCAACATCGCCTTGGGAGTCTTGTGGGTAGAGAGGTGAGGAGGGGAGAGGAGAAGAGAGCGTGGGAAAGGCATCCGTGGAGGCAGCTGGGGTTATCAAATCTGTAGACAAGTTCGTGGGAAGGGTTTGTTTAGAGATGCCTGGGGTTGTTGAGTCTAAAGAGGAGGCCATGGGATGTTCCTTTAGAGCTTTGTGGTAGAAATGAAGGGGTGGGGGTGCTGTAGATTGGTGAGAGGAGAGAGGGAGGAGTCTTGTGGAGAACGACTAACAGCTCGCTCAGCATGGTGGGGGCAACCATCAGCAGCTTCAAAAGAGAAGGAAGAAGTGGTACCCTTAGTTTAGAGCAGAAGCTTAGGTTTAGAAGGAGGCTGGGGAGGATAAGGGATGAGAATATGGTAGGTGGAGCAGGATCCATGGAGGGAGGGGTGACACCAAAGAGAAAAACATAAAGATTGGAGCTGGGAGTCTGGGCTCCATTTTCCATGACAGTGGAGGAAATTGTCCAAATCAGTTAATGTGTTAAAACCAAAGTTCCATTTTCCAGCCAGATGAAATTATTGTCCAGTTTTTCCGGGTCCAAATTCAAGTGCAAGATTGAATGAGTTTCTTAGGTTTAATTTTGGGATGGACACCTTGTTGTTGTTGTTGTTAAGTGCCATCCAGTCGATATCTGACTCATAGCAACCCTACGTGCAACAGGCAAAATGCTACTGTCAGTGCGTCTCTGCTATTTGTAGGGTTTGCAATGGCAGATTGATTTTTGGGAGTGGGCTGCCGGGTCCTTCTCCCAATTTTTCAGTGTCTGATTGTTTCAAGATTGCCTCAGGAGTGGATTGCCATGTCTCAGGAGTGGATTTGCCATGTTCTTCTCCCATTTTTGTGGTGCTGGGACTCGAACCTGGGACCTCAGAGACTGCAGAGCAGTGCTCTACCAACTGAGCTAAATCCCAGCCCTGGTGGGATGGACACCTAAGGGCTTTGAATTCGCCAGAAGACAGCAATCACCAGCCCAGCAGGAAAATTTTGCTGGAGGAGCCTCTTTCTACCGGAGTCTGTTAGGTGGAGGTGGTGCACAGTTGTGGATGGAGCCTTTTATCTGAGCTTGCTCAGAGTTGCCAGTGTCTGAAATTCCTCTCAGGAGATGGCGTTGCCTTCTCTCCCTGGGGTTTTGGCTACTGTCCACCTTCTCTGAGCCTCCTGCTGCCTAGATCTCTCAGTGTTTCAGTGTCCCACCCTCTCCCTCTCTGTGGCTGCTTGGTGCAACTGTGTTACCCCTTGGGGTTTTGGTAGGTTACCCCTGACCCCTGCCAGGTGATTACTGGAGAGAAAGAAAGAAAGGAAGGGAGGGAGGGAGGGAAGGAGGGAGCGAGAAGGGGGGGAGGAAGGGAGGGAAAGAAAGGAAGGGAGGGAAAGAAAGGAAGGAAGGAAGGAAAGAGAGAGGGTGAAGGAAGGAGAAAGAAAGAAAGAGAGAGAGAAAGAGAGAGAAAGAGAGAAAAGAAAAGAAAAGAAAAAAAGGAAGGAAAGAAGAAAGGAAGGAAGGAAGAAAAAAGGAAGGAAGGAAGGAAGGAAGGAAGGAAGGAAGGAAGGAAGGAAGACCTAATGTATGACTCCATTTCTATAAAGTAGAATAAGATGCAAACCAATCTGCACTGTTAAAAGTGAGGACAGGTCTTTGCAAGGGGAATAGAGTTACAAAGAAAGTACCTCCATGTTACCAGAAGGGGGCACCAAAGGGTGGGTGCAATTCCACCAACTTCTTTTTCTCTCTCTGGTTTCTTGTTACAGAAGAGTGTTTACTTTGAAAGCCCACTGAAATTTCTGCCCTTTTCTGTAGGTATGGGACAGGCAGGTGCTGGACACGTGTGATGTGGAATAATGGTATTCGGGTAAAGATAAAGGTAAGAGGGATGGTTGAGTTTTTGGGCCAAACAATAACACTTCTGGGATAGAAAATAAAAGAGAAGTCAAGGTAATTGCAAACATTTTAGGCAGTGGATTTGTGTACTGGGTGTCTCATAATTATGTGACATAGACAACAGAAACACTGATATTTGATAGAATATTATTTATTTAAGCAGCCTATTGAGGCAGGTAAAGTAGACACTTGAACTACAATGGGTAAAAAATAACTGCAACCTTCGGTGACAATAATCGTATGAAATTCTCCCAGCCCAGAAACTTCTTATTGAGTGCTGGTGCTTATGAGTGAGTAGAGTTGTTGAAAGGAGATTCTGTGTATTAATTTAAAGGCAAAAATGGCCCCTCCAACTCTCCATTTGTAGAAATTTTCTCGTGGCCTTTTATCCACTTGTCTTTCTCTCGTTGCAAACGTTTGATCTCCAGAGAGAGTTTATACACCTCCAGGGCCCTTTTCACATCCACTGAGCGTGGGAGACACTGCATGAGTCTTTTGCCTGCCATCACTTGGTCACAGCCGTCCAGCACCTCCTACAGGCGATTTAAAGAAATAAGCACAGCCGGGCGCTGTGGCGCACGCCTGTAATCCCAGCGGCTCAGGAGGCGAAGGCAGGAGGATCGCAAGTTTGAGACCAGAGGCAGTCTGCATAACTTAGCGAGACCCTGTCTCAAAAAGTAAAAAAGTAGGCAGCTCAGTGGTCCAGCACTTGCAGAGTATGCAAGCGCAAGGCCCTGGGTCCAAACCTTAGTACCACAAATAAAATAAAATAAAATAATTAAATAAATAAAAAAAGAAATGAGCACAGAGAAGGTGCATTCTGAGAGGGATTCCCGGAGAAAGTGAGGCTGACCTGGGGACCAAGGGACCAAAAGGAAATCGGGAGAGACTTTGTGTCCAAGCAGGTTTTCACACTTAGGCCAAGCCCAGATCTGCCCTGGAAGAGCAACCAGGCTCAGCCAAAGGTAAAACAGGTACAGAGTGCTACAGAGGGGACCCATTGTTAGGTGCTGTCGAGTCGGTATCCGACTCATAGTGACCCTCATAGGGTTTTCAATGGCTGAGTGCTTCAGGATTGCCTTGGGAGTGGATTGCCAGGCCCTTCTCCCATTTTTGTGGTGCTGGGAATTGAACTCGGGGCCTCAGACACTGCAGCGCAGTGCTCTACCCACTGAGCTAAATCCCAGCCCCAAGGGGACCCATGTTGTTGTTGTTAGGTGCCGTGGAGTCGGTATCCGACTCATAGCGACCTTCATAGGGTTTTCAATGGCTGACTGTTTCGGGATTGCCTTGGGAGTGGATTGCCAGGCCCTTCTCCCATTTTTGTGGTGCTGGAAATTGAACTCGGGGCCTCAGACACTGCAGTGCAGTGCTCTACCCACTGAGCTAAATCCCAGCCCCGAGGGGATCCATAGGAGCCCCATAAGGACAGCTGAGAAATGGTTCTGTGGACCAACCAGAAATGGAGCAAAAGTATGTTTATCATAGAAAATGCAGAACTGGGGTCCGGGAATCTGGGTCTTAAGGGGACTCTCAAGTCTAGAGTTTTGGCTGTAGCTATGTTGCTGTAGTCAGATACTGTCAAGTTGGGTCTGACTCATAGCAACCCTTTGACCCTAGGTACAACAGAATGAAACTTTCCCCAACACTGTGCATGCCCGGCACTATGTCAGTGCTTCTCTGCTATTCATAGGGTTCTCACTGGCTGGTTATTTTGGGAATGGGCTGCTGCTCCTTCTTCCATTTCTATGGTGCTGGGGATCAAACCCAGCATCACAGAGAGCACAGAGCCGCACTCTACTAACTGAGTGAATTGTTGTTGTTAGGTGCTGTTAAGTGGGGTTCAAATCATAGCGACCTTCATAGGGTTGTCAATGACTGACTGTTTCCGAAATGGGCTGCCAGGTCCTTCTCTCCTTTTTGTGGTTCTGGGGATCAAACCCAGGGCCTCAGAGAGTGCAGAGCAGCATTCCACCAAGTGAGATAATGGAGCAGGGAAATTTGGCTTTCTAGGTTCATGACAGTGACACAAATCTGAAAGTGCTCATTTTGGAACATTACTTAGGCCTCCTGACAAGAGCTCCCATGGTTGATGAGGACAGAGCTTTGGAAGAGATGTCCATCTTTAGGGATTGACAGCCCCGAACTTCCCTGACTTGGGCCACTTACCTTCTTACAGATGGGTATCTCAGGGTACCAGGTTCTGTTCTCTGAGCAGATAATTCTTGGGGGCCCAACCATATCATAGCCAGGGTTGCATTCTATTGTAACTTTTTCCATTTTCAAATAGGTATCTTTTTCCACAGACAGCTTTCCATTTTTTACATATGGCTTTGGACACAAAACTAGAATGGAAACATATTTTGAGTGTTCTATGTTTTCCAGAAAAAAGGTATCAAAATAGCACTGGATATTGAAAACTATCAGAAACTTTTTTTCATACTTATACTCAGATCCTGTAAGTTGTTCTAAACTCTATTTTAATGATAATCACAATAGTCATGGGAGCTGGGGGTTAGCTCAGTTGGTAGTGTGCCACTCTGTACTTTCTGAGGACCTGGGTTTGATCCCCAGCACCACTAAAATGGGGAGAGGTTGAAGCAATCCACTCCCAAAACAATCCCGAAACAATCAGCCATTGAAAACCCTATGAGGCGCCGGGCGTGGTGGCGCATGCCTGTAATCCCAGCGGCTTGGGAGGCGGAGGCGGGAGGATCACAAGTTCAAGACCAGAGGCAGTCTGTAACTTAGTGAGACCCTGTCTCAAAAAGTAAAAAAAAACAAAAATGGGCTGAGGTGCAGCTCAGTGGTCCAGCACTTGCAAAGCATGCAGGCGCGAGGCCCTGGGTTCAACCCCCAGTACAGCAAAAAAAAAAGAAAGAAAAGAAAAGAAAACCCTATGAGGGTTTCTATGAGTTGGACACGACTCGACAGCACTTAACAATAACAATAACATAATAGTCATTATTAATATTTATTGAGAAAGTACTATATGTATGTCTATGTAGTAAACTTTTAGTTGGCTTATTTTATTTAATCCTCAGTATAATTCTATGAATTATTTACTATTATTATCAACACTTTACCAACAATAGATCAGAAAAAGTTAAGTAATTTCCTTTGTATGTCACATCCCTTTTAAGTTGTTGTTAGGTGCCGTCAAGTTGGTGGCCAACTCATAGCGACCCTATGTACAACAGGTAAAACACTATTGTCAGTGCTTCTCTGCTATTCATAGGATTTTCAATTGCTGATTGTTTTTTGGGAGTGGGTTGCCAGGTCCTACTCCCAAGCCTACAGTGCCTAGTGTTCCCAGGCGGTCTCCCATCCAAGTACTAACCAGGCGCGACCCTGCTTAGCTTCTGAGATCTGATGGGATCAGATGCCACAGGGCTATGGCTGCAGTTGATCTAAGTCTAAATCTAAGTCTTAATCTCAGTGGGTTGATTCCTTAATACATTATCCCAATGATCTTTCATACAGGTGTCTTTTGGGGAATACAGACCCTATGCCCATGTTCCCATTGTCATGTTTTTAATATATTTTGTTTTAATATATAATGTATTTAATAAGGCATCTTGATATTTCCAGGCCTGGCATTAGCACTCTGGCCTGTCTAGATGACAGATGGACAATTATGAGACACTGAGAAATCACATCCATCAAGGATCTGAGCCAGACTTATCACATCTATCAAGAAACGTAAGCCCATTGAAGTGCAGAATGAAGCTGAGAGCAATCTAGAATGGGTGGAAGTGAAGGCAGATTACTAATATCAAGTACAAACTCAAGAATAGAGAAATTTTACTCCATTAGGCCTCCTTTAGAGTGATCTTTAAGGCCAGCCCTTTCTTTAAAGAGTCAGGAGCAGTGAAATTAATTAGGAGGTATGAAGAGATCTGAGTCATGCAAAGCATGGAGAGTAGCAGAGGATTTTATGCCCATATCACAGCCCTTAAAGCCACCTCTGATTACAATTTCTGATGCATGTATAGTCTGACACAAGTTCAGATTTATACTGCTTGTGTCCTACAGAGAGCATGGACTGTGAATGGCTCAGTTTCTCTTTGTCATGTCCTTCTCTCAAACTGAAAGTAACAGAGCTGGGATTGAATGGTGTCTGCCCTTGAAGGCAACCTTAAGCCAATAGGAGACAGATCAATGGGTAAGCGTCTCAATGCCCTACCTTACACATAGATCATTTCTGAAGACATTCTGTATTCTTCTCAGTAGTCCCAAGGAATTGAGCACCTGATGTTTACAATAGTCACTATTTATTTCCCTCCTTCCTGTCTCTCATCCGCCACTCCTCCATTCTATGATGACCTCCAAAGCTAACTACTGACCACCAAGTCATTTTCTCAAGCTTTGCTTTTATAGTAATGCAAACTATGCTATTCAATAAACTCTATCATGTTGATGTGAAGAATCATTTTATAATGACGACACCTGTACAGTGATGACATCTTCGCTGTCTTACCCTGATCAGAGGCACATGTGTATTACCCTACATGCTTATTTCTGCTGTTTAACATATTTAAAGGGAAATGGCTCAGCAGGTCAGAGTCAGATCGTGAAAATAAGAAGGCTCAAGTCAGTTACTAGGTTCCAAGATTTCCCCTTCCTAGTAAAATCACTGGGCTGGGATTTAGCTCAGTTAGTAGAGTGCTGTGCTGCAGTCTCTGAGGTCCTGAGTTCAATTCCCAGCACCGTAAATATGGGAGAAGGGCCTGGCAATCCACCCCCTAGGCAATCTCAAAACAGTCAGCCATTGAAAACCCTATGGGGGTCGCTATGAGTCAGATACTGATTCGATGGCACCTAACAACAACAACAATAAAGTCACAACTTCAACCTGAGATCTTCCACTGTTTTATGGTTATAGAAGTCATTCTTTGTCCCTTTAATTACAAATATAAAGGTTTTTATATGGGGTGGTCCCTCTTTACTAAATCATTCTCCTACAAGGAATTTCTCCCGTAAGCCCATGCTCAATATACCTTACAATATAGCTGCCTTGCATAGTGCTAGTGTTGTGTATTCATGCCCTTCTTTGCACAATACTTCTTAAAACAATCCCAATCACCTGGATTTAAGAAATTTACTCCTTTGAGGACTAAAGAGGATCACTTGAGCAGTCTGGGGAATAATGATGACAGGTCCCTCAATATTCTTACCTGCCTCACAGGAAGGCATTTCAGGTTTCCACTTGCCATCTGCCTGGCATGAACTCCTTCCATCAATAGAAGCAGGGTTATAGCCTTCATCACACATGTAGAAAATATAGTCTCCAAAGGCATAGACACATATGCCAGTGATATCTCTCTTTTCATTTACTATTCTGATTTTTTCCAGGTTTGGTGTTGGGCAGCACAACCCTGATAAATAAAATGTGAGGTTCACGTTTAATGAAATGACCAGGGAGACATCCATTTAGTGGAAGCCTTCACATCACTTTATAAAAGACATTAATAGCCAGGTGCAGTGGCGCACGCCTGTAATCCCAGTGGCTCAGGAGGTGGAGGCAGGAGGATCACAAGTTTGAGACCAGAGGCAGTCTATGTAACTTAGTGTGATATGATTCTGTGGTACATTGGCCATGGTGACCACAGGATTACTTACCTCAGGCGGAATCTTCTAGCCCCTGACTACAGACCAGTGTGTGTGAATGAGGATTCTGGGCCTTTCCTAGCTCAAGGCAAAGTCTCCAGGATGCAGGATGGACTATCCTCTTTACACACTCCACCCACCCATCTGGCAAAACATACCATTTCATGTTTGTGACCAATCTGGGCTTAGGGTACACTATTGCTGAAACAGTAGCAATAATTCAACTCCAGATTCCTGGTAAACCCACAGTTGAGTTGTGAAGTAGTGCTGAAGTGGCAACAGTGACTACAGGATCAAAGAATATAATAAAGAGTCTTCTTACAATTTCTGCAAACATGGGCATAAATAAATCCAGATTACAATGAACAAAATGAATATTTAATCCATCAATGTTCAGACATTGTCATATACCAACAAACCTCAAGAACTTTCAGGGAACCATGATCTCACCTAATTGGACAAAATAAAGCATCATAAATTCATCATAAAGTAATGGATATGTGCAACATCTCAGAGAAAGAATTCAAAATAGCTATTATAAGAAAATTCAGTGAACTCCAAGAAGACACAGAGAAATAATTTTTAATTTATTATAGAAACTTACCAGAGAGATTTAAATAATTTTTTAAAAATCAAACAGTAACCCCAAAGGTGAAAAGTACAATAAGTGAAATGAAAAGTGCTACAGAAAGCATTAATAGAATCAATCAAAAAGAAGAATCACTGCTTTCAAAGACAGGCTATCTGAAAATACATAGTCAGGGGAGTAAAAAGAAAACAAATGAAGAATAAAGAAATCTTACCAGAACCATGGGACAACATTAAAAGAGTAATATTTGGGTTGATAGGGTTCAAGAGAGACATAAGTATGCCAAAAGGGTAGAAAGTTTATTCAAAGAGGTAATAATAGAAAACACCCCCAAACCTAGAGAAGGCTGCAAATATCTAGGTACAATAAGGTCAAAGCTCAGTCAGATTCAATTCAGCCAACCCAAGATATATTAAATCAGAATTTCAAAGGTTAAAGGCAAAGAGAGAATTCTAAAAATAGCTTGATAAGAGAATACTGTCAACCAAGAATTCTGTATCTAGGAAAGCTATATTTCAAAAATGAGCAATAAAAACACTCCCAGGTGAACAACGCCTGATAGAATTTATTACCAACAAATCTGTTTTACAATAAATGTTTAAGAGCATTCTTTAAACTGAAGGATACATTAATGGCTAGGAAGAAAACATTGGAAGATATAAAACTCACTAGTAACAATAATTGTACAGACAAATTTAGAATGCTCTAATAAACATGATATGTAAACCACTTATATCTTTATTATGAAAATTAGAAAACAAAGTAATTTGATATAACTATATTATACATGATATAATACATTAAGAGAGGCAAAATAAAAAGATATAAAAATTGAACATTAAAAATTCAAAATGTAGCTGGGTGCAGTGGCACACACCTGTAATCCCAGCAGCTTGGAGGTGGAGGCGGGAGGATCGCAAGTTCAAGACCAGAAGCAGTCTGTGTAACTCAACGAGACCCTGTCTCACAAAGTAAAATAAAAAATGGGCTGGGGGCGCAGCTCAGTAGTCCAGCACTTGAAAAGCATGCAGGCGCAAGGCCCTGGGTTCAACCCCCAGTACTGAAAAAAAAAATTCAAAATGTGGGAAGGAACAGATGCAGGTATAGAGGTTTTTTAATGATTATGACTTATGTTTTCTTATCTTTACAAGTTGTTATAAGTTGTTATCAGTTCAAAATAACTTGACATAATGAAAAGATATTTTGGTAAGCCTTGTGGTAGCCACAGGCAAATAATGATTATTTGTTGTTAGGTGCCATCGAGTTGCATCTGACTCAAAGTGACCTTCATAGGGTTTTCAATGGCTGATTGTTTTAGGAGTGTTTTGAGAGTGAACTGCCACATCCTTCTTCCATGTTTGTGGTACTGGTGATTGAACGTGATCCTCAGAAAGTGCAAAGCAGCACTCTACCAACTGAGCTAAACCCCAGCACCAAAATAATAATGTTGTTGTTGTTAGGTGCCGTCAAGTCGGTATCCAACTCATAGTGACCCTCAAAGGGTTTTCAATGGCTGATTTGGGATTGCCTTGGGAGTGGATTGCCAGGCCCTTCTCCCATTTTTGCGGTGCTGGGAATTGAACTCGGGTCCTCAGAGACTGCAGCACAGCGCTCTACCGGCTGAGCTAAATCCTAGCCCAAAATAATAATAAGCACATCAAAAACAATAAGCAAAGAGCCAATAAAGTCTAATACAGAAAATCACTTAACCACAAGAAGACTGTATGAGAATAGCAATACAAAAAGAATTGCAAAACAAGTAACAAAATGATGTTAGTAAGACCTTGTTGTACCTATCAATAATTACTTTAAATGTAAATATATTAAATTATTCAATAAAAGAGAATGGCTGATTTTTTTTTCAAAAAAAGACCCAACTATAGACCCAACTATATGCTACTTGGGCTGGGATTTAGCTCAGTGGGTAGAGTGCTGCGCTGCAGTCTCTGAGGTCCCGAGTTCAATTCCCAGTACCACAAAAATGGGAGAAGGGCCTGGCAATCCACTCCCAAGGCAATCCCGAAACAGTAAGCCATTGAAAACCCTATGAGGGTCGCTATGAGTTGGATACTAACTCGACAGCACCTAACAACAACAACAACAATATGCTACTTACAAGAAACTCTTTTCACTTCTAAGGACACACATAGACTAATAAAAGGTTAGAAAAAGATAGTCTGTGCCAATTAATGTGAAAGAGAGCAGTAGCAATACTTACATCAAAAGCAAAAACAGTAAAAAGAGACAAGGAAAGTCATTATATAATGATAAAAGGGCCAGTTTAGCAAGAGAAAATAACAATTATAAATATGTGTGAAACCAATACTGGAAAACACACATATATAAAGGAAATGTCAATCTGAAAGGAGTAAATCCTAATATAATAATAGGAGGGGAATTATCACCCCACTTTCACCAATGGGCAATTGGTCCCAGTAGGAAACCAGGAAAGAAATATGAGAGATAAACTGCACTCTAGACCAAGTGGAACTAACAGATATTTACAGAACATTCTTCTATATAACAGCTGCAAAATACATGTTCTTTTCAAGAGTACACAGGATGCTATCCAAGATAGATCATATGATCCACCACAAAACAAGTCTCAATGGATTTTTAAGAACTGAAATCATACTGAGTATTATTTCCAATCATATGCAATAAAATTGTTGTTGTTAGGTGCTGTCGAGTCATGTCTGACTCATAGCAACCCTTCAGGATTTTCAATGGCTGATTGTTTCCAGATTGCCTCAGAAGTGGATTGCCACATCCTTCTCCCATTTTTGTGGTGCTGGAAATCGAACTGGGGACTCTGAGACTGCAGAGCGGCGATCTACCTACTGAGCTAAATCCCAGCCCATGCAATAAAATTAGAAATCACTAATGCAAACATCTTTGAAAATTTTAAAAATGCATGGAAATTAAACTATGAATTCTAAACAATCAATGAAGAAATTAAGAAAACTAAAAAATTCTTCAGACAAATGATAATGGAAACATGGCATATCAAAATCTATGGAATAGAGCAAAAGCAATTCTAAAAGGGAAGTTTATAGCCCCAAGCTTCTCCATCAACAAAGAAGAAGATCTCAAACAATGTGTAATTTCAAGGAATTAGATGAACAAATTAAATGCAAAATTGTTGTTAGTGTTGTTAGGTACCATCAATTCGGGTCCAACTCATAGCGACCCTTATAGAGTTTTCAATGGCTGATTGTTTCAGGATTGCTTCAGGAGTGAACTGCCATGTCCTTCTCCTGTTTTTGTGGTGCTAGAGATAAAACCCAGGTGTCAGACAATGTGGAGCATCACACTACCAAGCTAAACTCCAGCCCAAATCCAAAATTAGAGGAACATAAATAGCAAAGATCAGCACCAAATAAAACAAGGATTAAAATGTACAGATCAATGAAAGAAGAATTTGTTTTTCACAAAGATAAACAAATTTCCAATCCCTTAGCTAGATTAAGGAAAAAAAGAGGACTCAAATATATAAAATTAGAGGCCAAAAAGATGACACTACAGCTAACATCCCAGAAATACAAAACATCCTGAGAGTATCATAAACAACTATATGACAACAAGTTTGATAATAAGAAATGGGTACATTTCTGGATTCATACACCTTACCAAGATTGAGTCATGAAGAAATAGTGAACTGAACAGACAAATGAGTAATGAGATTGAATCAGTAATAAAACGTTTCCACCACAGGACTAGAGGCCCTCACTGCTGAAATATTTTAAAATATTTAGGAATTAATACTAGTTCTTCTCAAGTTATACAAAAAATGTTGAAGTGGAAGGCACTCTTCCAAACTCATTCTATAAGGCCAGCATCACTTTGATACCAAAATATATAAAGACAACAAGAACAAAGAAAGTTAAAACAGAGAAAACAATCCTAAAATTCATATGGAAACACAAAATACCCCTAATCATTAAAACAACCCTGAGCAGAAAGAACAATGCAGGCAGCATCATAACACTTGATTTCATACTATACTACAGAGCCATAGTAACAAAAACTGTGTGGTACTGACACAAAAAAAAGACATGTGGACCAATGGAACAGAATAGAGGGTGCAGAAATAAACCCATGCAGCTATAGCCAACTGATATTTGACAAAGGTGCCAAAAATATAAGTTGGAGAAAAGACAGCCTCTTCAACAAATGGTGCTTGGAGAACTGGATATGCTCATATAGAAGACTGAAACTAGGTCCCTCTCTATCACCTTGTACAAAAATCAGTTCAGAATGGATCAAAGACCTTAACATAAAAACCCAAAACTTTGCTGGGCACGATGGTACATGCCTGTAATCCCAGCAACTCGGGAGGCAGAGGCAGGAGGATCACAAGTTCAAGACCAGAGGCAGTCTGCATAATTCAGTGCGACCTTGTGTCAAAAACAAAACCAAACAAAAACCTGAAACTTTGAAACTAACAGAGAAAAATATAGGGAAAACACTTCAAGACAAAGGCATAGACAAGGGTTTTCACAATAGGACACCAGAAGCACAGAAAACAATAGCAAGAATTGACAAATGGGATTACATTAAATTAAAAAGTTTTTGCACAGCAAAGGACACAATTATCAGAGGGGAGAGACACCTACAGATTGAGAGAAAATCTTTGCCACCTATACACCAGGGGATTCATATTTAGAATACATAAAGAGCTCAAATTAAACACCAAAAAATCAACATATCCAATCCAAAACTGGGCAAAAGAACTGAACAGAGATTTCCCAAAGAAAAAATATAAATGGCCAACAATCATATGAAAAAAATATTCAACATCCTTAATATACATAGATACCAGTTTCAACATCACCATCAAAAAATTAGAATTGACATTTATGACATTGAAACCAGCAACCCCAAAACATTCATGTTTTCAAGTGCACGCTACTTACAAATATTAAATATATGTTGTGCAATGAAATGGGTTCCAGAAAATTTCAAGGACTGTACTGAGCATGTTCAATGGAAAGGAAGTACACACAGCACATGGGGGTGGAAGTTCAAGTTCACTTACTCTCACACCCTTTGGAAGTTGACCATGTCAAATTTTCCTGACAAGTCACAGTAGGAAGCTCATTTGGAGTCAGTCTATAGCCAGGCTTGCACTGATATTTCAATTTGGTCCCAACTTCAAATATTTCTACATTTTTCAGGTCAAAGAAATTTGTCTCCCAGGAAGCATAAGGAATTTCTGGCAAGTCAGCACAACCATCTGGTCATGCGGAAATTGTGACCGTGAAAGAAAATTGTTATTGGGATTGGCAGAGGACCCCATGAGATGATATGAAAAAGGATAGCACAGATTCATTCAGCAAAAAACCAGAGGGAAAGACTGAACAGAAATACCAACAAGAGAAACAGCAGCACCGCTGCCCAACAGCTCAATGTGAAGAACTAAATACACACGGTTCTGGAGAGGCTGTTAATGAGCAACATGGCGTAGCACAGAAGGAGACAGTTCTACGTGTTGGTCCAACCATACGGGAGGTTAGCCATTTTTCCACTTCACTGTACTTTAGAATGGTCTATCTTCAGGGGAGGCACAGTGGAAATGCCCAGTGAACATTCGCTCCAAGGCAAGACTAATCATTCAGTTGTCCCTTTGCCTATGGGGAGTTAAAATAGCAGGCATTCCCCCTGATAGTCTGGCACCATCACCTGGAACTTCAGGGTTTGACCTCAAAACAAGACCCATATAACATGTGTAGCTAAGTCTTAATCTTGTATTTTTTTTTCATCTCAACCACATGTTAAGGATTTGTGTACATGGAAGAGGGGATACATGTCTGTCATGTTATTTATTGAATTTCATCACTATATATTTTGAATCACATATAGATGCTTATGATGGCAGAAGGGCATAGATAAACCACAATAGAATGGTGGCGTCCATCACTGATTAACCATGTGAGCCAGCACTAGTTAATTACTGTCTCTCTCGGTTTTCCCATCTCTGAAAAGGGATAAAAACAGTAGTTCTATCTGAGGATTGCTGTGAATATTTAATGAATTAACTGACATGAACCACTTAGAACAGTATTTGATATGTAGAAAGTATGCAATAAATGTTAGTAATAAGTATTAATGTTATGAGCAATCTGTATATATTTACAATGCCATGCTCTGAAGGCAAATGTTAGTCCATAGAGTACCTCTGAGTGGATTAGAAAGGGATTGTATAAAAGGAATTTCACTTCCATCTTTCAATAAATACTCACAATTTTTTGATTTTGTTAGGATCAGAAACTTACTATCACCTACTAGAAATTTTTTGTGATAAATATATACAATATGACCAAAACAAAACATCAAAAAATATGATTGATGTGTCAAGCATATGAGATCTGTAAAATCCTTCAAATAATCTTGTTGTTGTTGTTGTTAGGTA
>VMDO01002259.1:31365-95518 GCA_007922755.1 Pedetes capensis
CACTATTGTCAGTGCTTCTCTGCTGTTCATAGGGTTTTCAATGGCAGATTGATTTTTGGGAGGGGGTTGCCAGGTCCTTCTCCCAAGCCTACAGCTTCTGGTGTTCCCAGGCAGTCTCCCATCCAGGTACTAACCAGGCCCGACCCTGCTTAGCTTCCGAGATCTGACGGGATCGGATGCCACAGGGCTATGGCTGCAGATACTACAAATAAGATCTTCCTTCTAACCAGACAACTAGGGGAAAGTATAAATTTAATTTATATGCTTATGGAGATTAAAGTGAGCCTGTGCCTTATAAGCACGTCATGCCCATACTCCTGGATAATGGTAACGTTAGACGACAGATACTGTAACTCCCTTGTAGCCCATACTCACTGAGTTCACAGGTGGGAATGGAAGGATACCATTCGTTGTTGGCTTCACAGTGGATTACACTACTTCCTCTGAGGATATAACCTCTCTCGCAGGTAATCACAATGGAGTCTTTGTAAGTGTAGAAGGGTCCAAATCCAGAGACAAGGATTCCCTTCGGAATCTGCGGTTGATGGCAGAGGATTTCTAAAGAAGCACAGCAAAAGACATCCAGGTAATGGTAATAAAGATGTGACCTCAAACGTTGATGCTGCTCCAAAGAAGGTAAGATACAAGTTTGTGTCAAGTAGGTATGAAGAAAACATTTTAAAGCTTTGTATGTTCTTAGTGCTAGGAACCTCAAGAAACTAAAGACTCAGTGTGTTAGTCATCGTGGGTAAAGCTGGTCAAATTTCTCATCAACAAAAACTAGTAATATCTAAACTTTGAACCCTGAAACTCAGTGTCTCCAAAACCTTCCACCATCATGGCCTAATTACCACGGCGATATTTGTGGTTCAGTGGCCCAGAGTAACAACATGGTTCTTTGTTGTTGTTTTTGTTAATTGCCGTCAAGTCAAGTCCCACTCACAGTGACCCTCATAGAGTTTTCAACGGCTGATTGTTTCAGGATTGCTTTGGGAGTGGACTTCCATGTCCTTCTATGTTTTTGTGGTGCTGGGAATTGAACCAAGGGCTTCAGCACAGAGTGGCACTCTACCTACTGAGCTAAACCCTATCCCTGACAGCATGGTGGTCATAAAGAAGTGGTCAGGCCATCAGAGTCTTGCACCCCACGAAAGAGAACAAATACAGCCCTGTGCCAAAGTCCCCACCCTGTCAGTCAGGCCCTGTCAATCTTGCCTCTTGAATTCCTCTCTACTTCTCTCCAGGCCATTGCCACAGCCACAGCTGAAATCCTCTTCGCTTCTTGGTTGGATGGTGGCATTAGGCATGTCCATTGTGTTTTGTCCCCCTTCCAATTATCCCTTCAGTGCCTCCACTTCACTTTTGTTATTAATTCCTGAGCGTCACACAGTCCTTTCATTAACTGCCCCTTGCCATCCTTTCCAGTTTCAATTCCTGCCTTTCCCCACCTGCAAGCCTGACTCCCGCCATTTTGAACCTTACACACTTTTACGCTCTCTCACCCCAGCATTGGTTGTGCCCCACACTCAGTCGAAACAATAAATAACACTGTTTTTATAGCACTTTCATTCAAGAGATGTCTGGGGAAGACAATTTTGTGGTCCTTGACTATAACCTGCTGAAGTTGGTAAGGTCCAATTTGCTCCACAGGCAGGTGGGCTGGGCATTATTAGGGTCCAGTCGTATTTCCACTTTTTTCCTGGGATGAATAGAAACTAAGCACAAAGAAGAGATTAGTTCTGACCAAAAGGCTATAAGGACAGTGATATCTACCACTTCTGCGACAAAGAACTTAGGAGCCAGAGATTGACCTTCCTTACTATCTTCTTGGGAGAAGGACGTCAAAGAATTTAAGAGCCAGAGATTGACCTTCCTTACTATCTTCTTGGGAGAAGGACGTCAAAGAACTTAAGAGCCAGAGATTGACCTTCCTTACTATCTTCTTGGGAGAAGGACATGGCAATCCACTCCCGAAGCAATACTGAAACAATCAGTCATTGAAAACCCTATGAGGAGGGGCTGGGCATGGTGGCGCACGCCTGTAATCCCAGCGGCTTGGGAAGCGGAGGCAGGAGGATCGCAAGTTCGAGACCAGAGGCAGTCTGCATAATTTAGCGAGACCCTGTCTCAAAAAGTAAAAAAAAAAAAAAATGGGCTGAGGTGCAGCTCAGTGGTCCAGCACTTGCATAGCATGCAGGTGCGAGGCCCTGGGTTCAACCCCCAGTACCGCAAAAAAAAAAAAAAAAGAAAAGAAAAGAAAACCCTATGACGGTCGCTATGAGTCAGATTCAACTCACAGCACCTAACAACACCTGTCTTCTGGCAGGCTGATTGTGGAAGTTTTGACTTGGAAGTGTCAGATGATCTCAACAATCTTTGTTACCATATAAATGACAGTGGCCCTGGGGAATTCTCAGGCTGGTAGTACTCTAAGGAGGAGCTTGAACAAACCCTTTCCTATTTAAAAATAAATAACCAACCAGAGCCCAAAAAGCTTGCGATGCCACTGTGAACAGTTATCACAATAGCCTGTGCCATCGGATTAAGAGAGCATGTCCTAAGATTAGTTGAACAAGTGAACACTTCATTATTGCCATGATTAGCTTCTCCCCCAGGACACCACCTCTCTTTTTCTTTAAAGCAAAGGAGAGAAATGGAAAGCAGAATGTGTCACTGTGACTTACTTTCACAGCTGGGAGGGCTTGGCCTCCAGACACCCACTGTTCTGTTGACCACCGTGCAGGAGATGGAGGCTTTGCCGATGAGTGAGAAGTTGGGGTCACAGGTGTAAGTGACAATGGAGCCGTAGATGTAGAGGTCTTCCCCTGCCCCACTGTGCTTCCCGTGACTGATCTCTGGAGGTGAGTCACACTTGATACCTGAGAGGGAGGAGTGAAGAGAGAGGAACCACTGGGGAGGACGTCGATGCCAATCTAAACTTCCTGCAGATCCATGGGCAGAGGCCACAAGGCAGTGGAGATACCCAGGAGTGATATAACCTAATGTGGTTTAGGTGTGCAATCATGACAGAAAAGAAATCTTTTCTTTTTCCATTGGAAATTTTCAATGTATAACTTAATGTGTTTCATTCTGACATGCATTTCATTTTGACATTCCCATCTATACAATTTATTGCACATTGCACAGATAACTTCCTCCTTACCCTCTTGTGACTCTTTCTCCCCCCACCCCCACCCCATACTATTTGCCTCTCTTCCACTTGCATGTCTTTTTGTGGCAATATTTTTCTGTCTACCCTTGCATAGAAAAGAAATCTTTACTTACTTACACATTCTGGGAGAGGATCACTCCAGTCAATTCCTCGGTCTTGGATCTCACACCGACTGGTGGTGGAGCCAATTAGGAGGTATCTGAAAGAAAGGTTGAGGATTTCCGTGGAATTTATTTTAACCTAAGCAATAGTTGCCCAGGAGGTTTTACCTAAGTGGGGTTTTATTATTTATCTTAAAATGAAAAGGAAAATGTTCTCTTGGTTACTAATCACTAATTACCAACTGGCAGTTCACTTTCATCATGTCAAGAAGAGGGCTCCTTTGCTCATAAAAAAAACAAAACAAACAAAAAAACCAAAAAAACAAAAGCCTTCTTTAATCATTTAAATCACATCATTAAGCTTTTTCTAACTATCAGAGTATATCCATTCATAACCAATGAAAAAATACATAAGTTTTGCACCCAAATCTTAATATTCCACTCAAATCATATACTTGTTTCTTAACAAGCTACAAATAAAGCAGTGCACAACAGGTAAATGGGTCACTGGAGTTTGCTGTGCAGTTTTCTTGGAACAAATGATCAAGATATATTACTGATGTAAATTATTTTGACCTGTGATTTGAAGCTTCCTTCTGTCTTCTGGAGTTTGGCTTCTTGTTGTTATTGATGTTAGGTGCTGTTGAGTTCTGTCTGACTCATAGTGTTGAAAACTCAGTGGCTGATTGTTTCAGGATTGCCTCAGGAGTGGATTGCTATGTCCTTCTCCTGTTTTTGTGGTGCTGGGAATCAAACCCGGGACCTCAGAGATTGCAGAGCAGTGCCCTACCAACTGAGCTAAATCCCAGCCCAGAGTTTGGCTTAGGTGTATAAATTGTTTGTTGTTGTTAGGTGCCATTCAGTTGGGTCTGACTCATAGGGACCCTGTGTACAACAGAATAAAACAGTCCCTGACACTGCCATGCCTGGCACTGTCAATGCTTCTCTGCTATTCATAAGGTTTTCGATGGCTGATTGTTTCAGCAGTGGGCTGCCAGGTGCTTCTCCCATGTTTTTGCCTCACTGGGGATCGAACCCAGGGTGTGTGTGTTTGTGTAAGAAAGTAATTAAGGTTCCTCGGAGTGAGGCCCTGGTCCAAGAGGATTAGAGTCCATATAAAAAGAGACAGCACTGAGCTCCCTAGTGTGTACACCGTGAGGCTCGTCCCTGTGCTTGTACCAAGGAAAGGCCACATGAGGACCCAGCAAGAAGTCAGCCAGGAAGGAAGCCTCACCAAAAACTGGGTCCACCTGACCTTACTGTCGGATTTCGAGACTACAGAACTATAAGAAATAAATCTCTATTGTTTAAGCCATGCAGCCTGTTGTATCTTATTATGACAGTCTGAGAAGGCTAATATATACATACTATTAAATCTAAGAGGGGCTGAGATTTAGCTCAGTTGGCAGAGTGCTGCTCTGCAGTCTCTGAGGTCCAGGGTTCGATTCCCAGCACAGCAAAAATGCGAGAAGGACATGGCAATCCATTTCCGAGGCAATCATGAAACAGCCGCTGAAAACCCCAGGAGGCTTGCTATGAGTCAGACACAACTCTATGGCACCTAACAACATTAACTCTAAGAAGGGAAGTATAACATTGTAGCCAGAGTATTCCTCTGAATCTTAGCTGGAGTAACTCCATCTTTTTCAAAGAATGTTCAGTCCATAGCAATATTGTTAAGAGAAAAAAGTAAAAGCAAAACCCAAAACAATATATGTAGTCAGATACCTTCTGTGTTAAAAAAAAAAAAAAAAGCAGGTACAATATTGACAAAAATGTCTGTATTCAATTGTGTTTACATAAGTCAATGTTAAAAGGACAAACCAGAAATGAACCAAAGTCAATATCTTTGAGAAGGCAGAAAGGAATTGGGAATGAATGGGCTTGGATGGAAGTGAGAACTCTCTTTTTTTGGGGGGTGGGGTGGGGTGCTGGGGGTTGAACCCAGGCCTCACACCTGCATTCTCTGCAAGTGCTGGACTAGTGAGCTGTACCCCCAGCATTCTTTTTTTTTTTTTTTACTTTTTTGAGCTAGGGTCTCGCTAAGTTACGCAGACTGCCTCTGGTCTCGAACTTGTGATCCTCCTGCCTCCGCCTCCCAAGCCGCTGGGATTACATGCGTGTGCCACTGTGCCCGACAAAGTGAGAGCTCTTGATGTGCACACTAACACACAATTTTTATCTTTGAAACACATGAATGTGTTAGCGCCTTAAAACTTAATTAAAAGAAATTACTGCCTCCGGCTTGCCTTGTACGTACCCATTTGAGCAGCTGAATTCTATGGTGGAACCAACTTGAAGATCAGTGATAATTTTCACTTGTCCATTGGTTAACTCTCCTGGGTTTCGGCATCTTTTCTCTAGGAGGGAAATTAACTGATGATTAGTGATTACAAATCTTCACAAGATACAACACTAGGGGGAAAAAAAGCCCACTTAATTAACTTTAATTCCTCCTTCCGGACAGATTCAGAGATACTTTTCAATGCTTATTTCTGGTCCTGACTCATTGAATTTTTATTAAGAGGAAAAATGAACGTAAGTGCTTGACCCGTTTTTCTGACACATTTTAAGGCAAGAAATAAAATTGTACTTAGTTTCATTTGCTTAACTAAAAAAAATTGATATAATATGTTGTTAGGTGCCATCATGTCTGACTTAGAGCAACCCTCACGGGGTTTTCAATGGCTAATTGTTTTGGGATTGCCTTGGGAGTGGATTGTCACATCCTTCTCCCATTTTTGCAGTGCTAGGGATTGAACTCGGGACCTCAGAGACTGCGAAGCTGCACTCTACCAACTGAGCTAAACCCTAGCCCCAAAAGGACTCAGAGCGACCCTCATAAGTTTTAGACTGTGATATGTTGACCAGTTGTAACCAAAAAATATTCCTCAAAAATATTTATCTTTCCTGTGAGGTGCTATCCAGTCGGGTCCGACTCATAGCGACCCTCATAGGGTTTTCAAAGGCTGATTGTTTCAGGATTGCTTTGGGAATGGATTGCCACATCCTTCTCCTGTCTCTGAGGTGCTGGGGATCAAACCTGGTTCCTTAGACAGTGTGGAGCAGCGCTCTACCAACTGAGCTAAACTCCGACATGTTGTTTGTTGTTGTTAGGTCCCTTTGAGTCAGGTCCAACTCACAGTGACCATGAGAGGGTTTTCAATGGCTGATTGTTTCAGGATTGCTTTGGGAGTGGATTGCCAGATCCTTCTCCCATTTTTGTTGTGCTGGAGATCGAACTCGGGGCCTCAGAGAGCACAGAGCAGCACTCTACCAACTGAGCTAAACCCCAGCTATATTTATCCTTAGCCACAGAGAAACAGAAGAAAAAGAAGAGTAGATTGTCTATCATTGTTGCTGTTGTTGTTAGGTGACATTGAGCAGGTATCTGACTCATAGTGTTTCACCTGTTGTATGCAGGGTCACTATTGTTAGTCCTTGTCTGCTGTTCATAGGGCTTTCAATGACAGATTGATTTTTGGGAGTGGGTTGCCGGGTCCTTCTCCCAAGCCTACAGTATCTGGTGTTACCAGGTGGTCTCCCATCCAAGGACTAACCAGGCCTGACCCTGCTTAGTTTCCTAGATCTGACTGGACCAGATGCCACAGGGCTACAGCCACAGGCTGTCTATCATAATCAGTGTTAGAAAAGTACGGTGTATTCCCAACTGACTTCTTCCAAATAGTCCAAGTCATGTTGATTTTTAAGATGACTTTGCTCAAACACTTTCATATGAATTACGGGATATATTAAGTTTCCATGAGAATTCTCTAGAAAAAAAAAGTACAGGTGAAAATGAATGTTAATACTTACTGACACAAAACACGGTGTAGATCCACGCACCATTAATGTCACACATGAGGTGACTTGAATTGACTTTCTTGTAGCCACGCTTACAGGTATATCTCAGAATAGTTCCAGTTTTGAAATCTGTCTCGTACAACGGGTTGACTGGAACAGCAAACGATAAGCTGGGTGGAGGGCCGCAATCACCTGGAGCCCAAAACGAGAAGGGACGTCGAAAGCTATAACTTAGGACACAGCATGGCAATGTTGGAGTGGATGTTTTTAGGGCAGGAATTATACTTTTCTCCTTCATCTGACTCCTATTGGTTGAAGTTCACCAAACACAATGAATGATCAGTAACACAAGCTTTCTGACTAATGATCGTTGTTGTTAGGTGCCATGTAGTCAGTGTCTGACTCATAGCGACCCTATGTACAACAGACGAAACACTATTATCAGTGCTTCTCTGCTGTTCATAGGGTTTTCAATGGCGGGTTGACTTTTGGGAGTGGGTTGCTGGGTCTTTCTCCCAAGACTACAGCACCTGGTGTTCCCAGGCAGTCTCCCATCCAGGTACTAACTAGGCCCGACACTGCTTAGCTTCCGAGATCTGACGAGATCAGATGCCACAGGGCCATGGCTGCAGGCAATAATCAAAAAGGCAAAGAAAATTTCATCCATCCTTTCCTGAAAAATCAAAACTTGTCAAAAAAAAAAAAAAAAAAAAAAAACAAAAACGGGTGAATAGACCTCAGTTGTATTATTCTCTCAGACTTCCCACATCTGTATACTAAGGATATAGGCATCTGTCCCATGCCATATAACACTATTTCTCACCTTAGAAAACACATTCTTTTTATATTAATAATAGCATTGTCCAGCGGCTCGGGAGGCGGAGGCAGGAGGATCGCAAGTTCAAGACCAGAGGCAGTCTGCGTAATTTAGCGAGACCCTGTCTCAAAAAGTAAAAAAAAAAAAAGAGCTAGGGGCGCAGCTCAGTGGTCCAGCCCTTGCAAAGTATGCAAGCGTGAGGCCCTGGGTTCAACCCCCAGTACCGCAAAAAAAATAAATAAAAATAAAAATAATAATAATAGCATTGTGTAAGATTACTTGCCTCAGGAATCAGGGATGATAGGGAAGCATTTCATTTGTGTTCTTTTAGATCTTTTGGGTTTTGATTAGATCGTTTACTTGAAAATGCTTTTCGAAATCATCACGATATAGAGATTTAACTCTTGGAAAATAAACTCTTCTACTTTGTTGGCAAGAATTAAATAAAGTACAAATCCTCATCCACATGACCAGCGGAATTACCTCTGTCCTCCCTCAATATGATTAACCAGCCAAGCAGTGAGATTTCTCTATGGACAGGCTAGCAGATAATAGATATTTATTCCAGGTCATGATTGCCTTGAGATTAGATTGTAATCAGATTCCTGGAGAGGAAACTCTAAAAGGGACTGTCAAGAGCATCTGTGAAACAGCCTTTTTATGGGCTTACAGAAAACTTCCCAAATTCAAGGTCATCAAAGAGACAACTTTGAAAGTAGAATACGTGACGAACTCATTGGGTTGACATCTTGCCTGTCCCCCATTACTCACCAAGAACAGGAGCCATCAGAACAGCAACCAAGGTCATGACGAAGAGAGCTCGCTCAGAGGCTTTCCACAGCCTAGGAAAGGGCCTGGCTGCCATCTTCCCTTTTCTGTGGAGGGTGGAGCTTTTGGGGAGGGTGCCAGCTATTGGGCAGCGCATGACCCAGGTTCTCTTCAATGGTTTTCTGCTGCAAGAACTCAATAAACAGTCACTGAACTCCTTCTTGTCATCAAGGACTAGGGGGAGAAAACCACATAGGAACCACATTCAAAGAGGTTACAATCAAGCACTTTAACAAAGATATTAGGTACCCGTATTTATAAGTGATAGCTGATATTATCAGAGGGAGAAGGGCTTGGCAATCCACTCCCAAGACAGTCCTGAAACAGTCAGCCATTGAAAACCCTATGAGGGTCGCTATGAGTCGGATACCGACTTGACGGCACCTAACAACAACAACAACAATATTATCAGAATATACCTCAGGGGTATATCCAGAGGACCAGTGAATTCCAGGTGGAAAGATGGGAGTGGACCTTCCAGGGATAGACTCAACTGTGGTGGCTATGACTGCGAGATCTGGAGTGGTAGCACAGGACAATTTATGTCAGAAGTGAAAATCAAGTAAAGACATAGCCATCCAAGGCCCATCTTTTTTATTTTTTAATTGGAAAATTTTAATGTACACCTTGATGTGTTTCATTCAGGCACACATTTCATTGTGACATCTCCATATATGCGTTTCATTGTCCATTGCACAGATAAGTTCCCCCTTGTCCTCTTGTGCACTTCCTCCCCCTGTCCCCCCCCACCACCACCAAAGGCCTCTCTTCCACTTACATGTCTTTTTGTGGGAATGTTTTTCTATATATCAAGGTCCACCTTTAATTTCAATACCAATCAAGGGCCTCAGTGAACATAGAGCGGTACTTACCAACTGAGCTAAACCCCAGCCCCCTGGTAATTGTTGTTGTTGTTGTTGTTGTTTTTGTTGTTGTTGGGTGCCATCAAGTCGTGTCTGACTCATAGCAACCCTCATAGGGTTTTCAATGACAGATTGTTTTGGGATTGTCTTGGGAGTGGGTTGCCACGTCCTCCCATTTTTGCAGTGCTGGGAATCGAACTCGGGACCTCAGAGATTGCAGAGCAGCGCTCTACCAACTGAGCTAAATCCCAGCCCCAGTGACACCTGTTGTTGTTGTTAGGTGCCGTGGAGTCGTGTCTGACTCATAGTGACCTTCATAGGGTTTTCAATGGCTGACTGTTTCGGGATTGCCTTGGGAGTGGATTGCCACATCCTTCTCCCATTTTTGCAGTGCTGGGAATCGAACTCGGGACCTCAGAGACTGCAGAGTGGCGTTCTACCAACTGAGCTAAATCCCAGCCCCAGTGGTAATTAGACTGTGGTAAATATTTTTCAAAAAGTTAGAAATTGCTGGCCTTATGGAAGAGGATAACAAAATTAGAATCAGAATATGACTGTCAAAAACAGAACTCCTAGAAGGCAAAGCATCCTATCATCACCCATTATAACTGTGGGTGGCTACATTACCAGGGGACCTTCATTATGCCAGAGTGCTGAGGAACCCCCACTGGTCTTGGGGCCAGAAGCCCTTGATCTGGTCTCCACTCTGGCCCTCTGTATACTGAGACCCAGTGCAATACGCAGAGCAGAAAGACAGGGCTCTGCTGGGGTTGCTCCTCCCTCCCCCACAACTATCCCCCTGGGAGAAATTTACACACACCCCTGACCTGGACCATCATATATGAATCACACACAGACCTCTGGGCCCAATTATCTCCTCTAGATACGAAAACTTACATGCTCCATAAACTCTACTGGTAATAATTTTCTTATTCTTTTCCATTCCCTCCCACATTTAAGTATTATATAAAATTCATCCATTGGTGTACAATTTGGTGGGTTTTAGTATGTTCACACGGGGCTGGGATTTAGCTCAGTTAGTAGAGCGCTGCGCTGCAGTCTCTGAGGTCCCGAGTTCAATTCTCAGCACTGCAAAAATGGGAGAAGGGCCTGGCAATCCACTCCCAAGGCAATCCCAAAACAGCCATTGAAAACCCTTGAGGGTCGCTATGAGTCGGATACGACTTGACGGCACCTAACAACAACAAGTATGTTCACAGAGCTATGCAACCATCATTACTACCTAATTTTAGGACATATTTATTAATCCCCAAAGCTCCATAGGCATTAGTAATCCCTTTTCCACCTTCACCCAATGCTGGCATCCACTAGCTGAATTTCTTCTTTTCTTTCTCTTTCTTTTCTTTTCTTTTCTTTCCTTCTTTCCTTCCTTTCTTTCCCTTCCTTCCTTCCTTCCTTTCTCTCTCTCTCTCTTTCTTTCTTTTCTTTTTTCCTTCTCTCTCTCTCTTCTTTCTTGTGGGACTAAACCTAGAGCC
Organism: Pedetes capensis; assembly: GCA_007922755.1. Classification (NCBI taxonomy): domain Eukaryota; kingdom Metazoa; phylum Chordata; class Mammalia; order Rodentia; family Pedetidae; genus Pedetes; species Pedetes capensis. Next base: position 42,447 of record VMDO01002259.1, read on the forward strand.
TTGTGCATACTTTACAAGTGCTCTGCCACTAAGTGCAATCTCCAGCTCCTTTTTAATGTTTTTATCTTGAGACAGGGTCTCCCTAAGTTATACGGGCTGCCTGTGACCTCAAACCTGCAATCCTCCTGCCTTCATCTCCTGTGTTGATGGGATTACAGGTGTGTACCACTGTGCCCAGCCACTAGCTGAATTTCTGAGTGTATGGATTTGTCTATACAGATATTTCATATAATTGGTGTCCTACAATATGTGGCCTATTGTGACAGCCTTCTTTCACTTAGCATGATTTTTTAAGGTTGATCCATAAAGAAACATGTATCAGTACTTCATTCCTTTTCATGACTGGCTAATATCCCATTATATCACTATTCCACAATTTGGGTAAATCACTATTCCACAATTTGTTTACCCATCTTAAGCTGATGGACATTTGTGCTGTTTGTAGATTTAAACTAGATGTGTTTCAATGTCCTACAACCTTATTGTAAGTTGAAAGTATAATAACTCAAAATTACATTTAAAATACCTAACCTACCAAACACCATAGCTTCGCCTAATCTATGTTAAACATCCTTAGAACACTTGCATTAGCCTATAGTTGAACAAAATTATCTAACATAAGCCCTATTTTGCAATAAACTGTCAAATACCTCATGTAGACACAGAAAGGGACATTTCTTAGACATGATGTGATCCAGAAACACAAAACACAAAATCCAACAACCATTGGCAACACAGTACACTATAGATTATCTATCGGTTGTTTGCCTTTATGCTTTGGTGGCTAACTGAGAGCCATAACTTCCTACCATTGCACTGTGAGAAAGCAATGCACCATGTATTGGTAGTCTAGAAAAAGATCAGAATCCAAAATTTGAAGTATGCTTTCTATGATACACGTATTATTATCTGACCGTCAGAAAGTCCAAAAGTTCTCAGTCAAACATCCTAACTTGGAGGCCATCTGTATTACAGATAACACTGCTATGAGCATTTATGCATATTTTGTTGTAGAAACGTTTTCATTTTTTTCTTGGGTATATACCCAGGCGAGAAATTACTGGGTCATACGCTAACTCTGAGCCTACAGCTGCACTACCCAGGCACCCGATCTTGTCAGACTTTGGAAGCTAAACAGGGTCGGGCCTGGTTAGTTCTTGAATGGGAGACCACCTGGGAATATGAGGTGCTGTAGGATTGGGAGAAGGACCTGGCAGCCCATTCCCAAAATGATCAACCATTGAAAACCCTATGAATAGCAGGGAGGCACTGACAATGTGCCAGGCATGGCAGTGTCGGGAATATTTTGTTCTGCTGTACACAGGGTCACTATGAGTTGGATACAACTCAATGGCACCTAACAACAACAACAAACAACATACTAAGTCTATTTTATGTATTTTCAGGAGCAAACAACTGTTTTCCAAAGTGACTGCATCATTTTACATTCCCACAACATATTTGTTGTTAGGTGCCGTCGAGTCGTGTCAGACTCATAGGGTTTTCAATGGCTGATTGTTTCAGGATTGCCTCGGGAGTGCGATTGTCACCTCCTTCTCCCATTTTGGTGGTGCTAGGAATCGAACTTGGGACCTCAGAGACTGCAGAGCAGTGCTTTACCAACTGAGTTAAATCCCAGCCACTTCACCATGTATAAGAATTCCAATTCCTCCATATACTCCCTCAACTCTTGTAACTACATCTACCTTCTTAAATTTAGTCATCCTGGTTGGTATGAAATAGTATCTTATGTGGATTTGATTTACATTTCTCTAATGAAAAAATAATATTGAGCATCTTTTCATGTGCTTGGTAGCAACTTGTGTATGTCCTTTGGAGAAAGGTCTATTCAAATTATTTTTTCATTGTTACTTCAATGAGTTGCCTTTTTATTGTTGACTTGTACGGGTTCTTTATATACTCTGGATACAAGTCACTTTTTAGCTGTGGGCTTCTATTCATTTTATTTATTTATTTATTTTTGTTTATTTTGAGACAGGGTCTCACTATGTAGTCCAGGCTGGCCTTGAACTCATGATCCTTCCTGTTTTACCTCCAGAGTTCTGAGATTCCTGGGATGTACCACCATACCTGGCTTCTATTCTCCCTTGATAGTATCCTTTGAAGCACAGAATTTCTTCATTTTAATGAACTCCAACATTTCTATTTTTCCTATTGTTGCTTATAATTTTCATGTCATATCAAAGAAACCACTGCCTGCCAGAAGTGGTGGTACATGCCTGTAGAGTCAGCCCTCAGGAACATAAGGCAAGAGGATCAATGTGAGTTCAAGGTCTACAGCCTGGTCTACATAGCAAGTTCCAGGCCAGCTTGGGCTATACAGAGAGACCCTGTCTCAAAAATCCAAAGAAACAGACAAAAACATTTGTCTAACCCAGAAAATAAAGATTTATTCCTATGTTTTCTTCTAAAAGTTTGATGGTTTTGGCTCTGATATTTAGGTCTAAGGTCCTAACAAACTAAATCTTCAATATAACTCAAATATTTTAAGAAGAAGGGACATATTGCCAATTCTGGAGAATATGGGGTAGAGTTGAAAAGGATTGAGCTGCTTGCTGGAGAGTCTAGGTAGACGGTAACAGGTGTCCCCGACAAATCTAAAGATCTTTACACTCAGAGGCTGGCGACAAGTGTATGACATCTCCAAAGAGAAACTTCACAGTTTTGCTCAGACTCTGAAAACCTAGAACCAGTGTTCCACTTTCCAACTGCTTTGCCTCTATAGGGAAACCTGAGTTTCTTCCCATTTCTACTCTCACACGTGGGAGTGGACAGAAAAAATCAACCAACACTCATATATTTCAGAATTGGTAAAAATAATACCTTAAACTTCTAATACACAACTTATTTCATTACCAGGCATTGTTATTTCCCCCACTCATAAAAAACAAACAAACAATGAACTCATCAAAAAAGTGCTATGAACTTTCCATGTCACATAACTCATTTTCTTTCCACCACGAAATACTAATCTAAAGGGATTTCTGGTGCGCAGACCCTTGAGGGTATCCCCTGACTTATCATTGGAATTCTACACTCCTCCAAGTGATAAAACACGAGCCTTTTCCCCAAGGTAGCCTGAGTGTTTGGTAAATCACTGACCTGCAGGTGCCTGAGTAAGAAGTCAAAGATTCTAATGTTGCCTTGGTTGTTTCTGGATTTTGCTCTCAGAATGAAGCACCTTTGATCGTTGACATTCTCAGCCCCTCCCTAGAACATAACTTACTATAACATTCTCTCATTTCAGACAAATGCTCTCCTCAAGATCCCAGTGTGGTTAATCGCTGGCTGGTCAGGAGACCATGAGTGGGAATAGATGAGGGGCAATTCATTACCCCTGCAAGTGATTGTTGTTGTTGTTGTTGTTAGGTGCCATTGAGCTGAGTCTGACTCACAGCGACCTTCAGAGGGTTTTCAATGGCTGGTTGTTTCAGGATTGTTCAGGAGTGAATTGCCACATCCTTCACCCCTTTTGTGATGCTGGGGATGGAACAGAGGGCCTCAGAGAGCTCAGAGAGGCGATCTACCAACTAAGCCCCCCATGTAGGAGGATACACATAGGTAATAAGCAACTACTGTGCTGATCTAGTCATTCTAGAGGGACAGAGGATCTATGAAACTGCCAAGATATATAGATAAGTTTGAAAATTTATCTGTGAAACTTGAATATGTACACACTACAACTAGTATGGGCACCAAGGCATGTGGGAATATTTATAGCTTTATAATAGGACTGAAACAATCTAAATCTTATCTTTAATGAACTAGGTAAAGAAATCATAGTATGGTTACACAATGTAAGAATAGAATAATGCATAGCAATGTAAATGAATGAACCAGAGCTACCCAGAACATGAATAAATCTCATGACCGAAGCAAAAGAAACAAGACACAATATAACACACACTGTATGATCCAATTTATTTAAATAAACCTTTTGTATTTTTCTGGTACTTCCTCCTCCATAGATCTAATTCTGGCCAATCCTTGAAGATTGGCTTCCACCTGCTGATTTCTTGTTTTTAAACAAATCCTTTGGAAGCACATTAAATGCCCATAAAGAATTGTATACTTTTTGGATGTAATGATTTTAAGCACTATATTAAAGATGGAAATAATTAAGGGGAAACAAAAAATGTTTAACTTGAATATAATTTTATTTTTTTATTTTTTGAAACAAAGTGAGTGAGTTTATTAATTAGGGATAAGAGACAGTACACACATCAGATGTAAGCATGGACATTCAGAAAGAAAAAGAGACATTTAAGAATAACAGTGCATGTCAAAGACATGGATGTTGCTTCTGTAAAACAGAAAGAATCGCTTAAGAATCTTAGTATACATCCAGGACATAGGTGCAGGCCTCCCAAGAGAGAGAATCACCTAAAATGTAATCATTTAAAGAACCCATATGTCAAGTACTAATAAATAAATAGAAAGAACATAATAAAAACCTATATAACAACTAGGACTTAATGTCCGAAATATGACTTCTTTACAAATCAAACAATAGAAATATCAAATAAGAATATGCTCAAAGAAAGCAAGCAAGCAAGCCAGAAGAGAAGAAATGAAACTGCTCTCTTCTAGGAAATATTTCATAGGTAGATGCCCTGGGCAGTAATATGAGGCAGAGATTCACATGGAAGTGGCTTACTGAGGGGTTTTGAGGAACACCACCCACAAAGGAAGAAAGAGAGGGGCCGGCCCGCGCAAGAGAAGCTGAACTGTGAAGAGGCTGCATGAGAGGTTTCCATGGACTGCTGGGCACTCCACAGCTGGGGCTTGGGATCCGTCCCCAGGCTCAGAACCCTGAAGAGGAAGTTAAATACTATTAGAGGATTGTTGAGTTACTGTTGTTGTTGTTGTTGTTGTTTTGTTGTTGTTAGGTGCTGTTGAGTTGTATCTGACTCAAAGCGACCTGCATAGGGTTTTCATGGCTTATTGTTTCAGGATTGCCTTGGGAGTGGATTGCCATGTCCTTCTCCCATTTTTGCGGTGCTGGGAATCAAACCCAGGATTCCAGAGACTGCAGAGTGGTGCTCTACCAACTGAGCTAAATCCCAGCCCCCTGTTGAGTTACTTGTTGTTAGGTGCCGTAGAGTTGGTATTCAACCCATAGCAACCCTCATAGGGTTTTCAATGGCTGACTGTTTCGGGATTGCCTTGGGAGTGGATTGCCAGGTCCTTCTCCCATTTTTGCGGTGCTGGGAATTGAACTTGGGACCTCAGAGACTGCAGCGCAGTGCTCTACCAACTGAGCTAAATACTAGTAAGGTTTAATTAAGTTGTTTGGCAGACAGGTTTGGCAAATATTTGATATTGGAGAATTCAGTAACAAGAGCTATCACTACAGGCCCAACATGCAAGGAGAGATGGGAGACTGGACGGCTCATGTTGCCAAAGTGGGAGGAATTGTGTCAGGGGTGATGGAAGTCACAATTAGTCTGACAAGGGATGTGAGGGTTGTGGACCAGAGCAACCTGTCAGTCGATGGGACCACACAGAAAAGGTGACTCTAGAGGAGGCATCTGAGCACTGCCTCTATGGCCTACCCTGCAGGTCACTACAAACAGCCCTATGGGCACCGCTGGCTGCCTGACCTAGGAGTCAGCTCTACAGGAGCAGGTCTCAGAAGTGAGGGAAGGGACTCGGGGGAGAAGCATCCCAGGTCTCATCCTCGGGAGGGAAACTTAGAGCTGGTTCTGTGTTCTCAGAGGGCTGCCAGTGTGGCTGAGCCCCCATGAACAACATCAACAAGCCCCTCCATATTAGGGGGTCCCTCTTTAGCTCTACTTTCCCCTGTCTTGCTACCCACTTGCTCAGAGTCCTTTTTTTTTTTTTTTTTTTTTTTTTTTTTGTAGTACTTGAGGGTTGAACTGAGGGCCTTGCACATGCTTTGCAAGTTCTCTGCCTCAGGACTGCACCCCATTTTTATTTTTTTATCTTGAGTCAGGGTCTCCCTAAGTTATGCAGGCTGCCTCAATCTCATGACCCCCCTCCCCTGCCTCCCGAGTCTCTGGGATTACAGGTATGAGCCACTATGCCCGGCTTCAATCATAGTTCCTTCTAGAACAACCTTCCAAGGAAATCAGCAGCCCTTATTATCTCATGGAAAATCCAAAGAAATTCCTAGCAGCCTGTTAGGTAATGGCTCCTAAGATCATGAACAAATGCCTTCCATGCTAGGTGGGTGCCTCTTGTGGTTTAAGCACTTCCTTTACATCTAAGCCTGCTGCCTTGGCCCTGGGGCATCCGATCCCATCAGATCTTGGAAGCTAAGCGGGTCAGGCCTGGTTATTCCATGGATGGGAGACCACCTGGAAACACCAGGTGCTGTAGGCTTGGGAGATGGACCCGGCAACCCACTCCCAAAAAATCATTGAAAACCCTATGAACAGCAGAGAAGCACTGACAGTAATAGTGTTTCACCTGTTGTATGCAGGGTCCCTGTAAGTTGGATACCGATTGGATGGCACCTAACAACAACAACAACAACAACAACAACAACAACAATAAATTACATGTAAGGTTTGGTGAAACCTGATGTCCACCATGGCCTCCATGGCTGTATGTTTCAGGAAATTAAATCAAAGAGGCCAATGTTCCCTACAGACTTCCATGTAAAGGAGAAGAGACAGCAGGAGGAGCTATGACCAAGAGACTCCAGAGGAAGTGGTGCCTTGGAGGCATGGCGCCCTCCAGAGTCCCCGGAGATATAAGGAAGATGGCGCAGGGCTTCTCCTCAGGTAGGGGACAGTTGCTCAAGCCATTTAAATTTAATGTTAAGATAAGCAGCAGTCAAATCAGGTGGAAGGGTTGGGAAGGTCAGGTGGCTGATATGGGCCTCCCATTCATCAGTCCTTTGCAGCTCCTTCTTCAGGGCTGGAATTAGGAGTTCAGATGCAAATGCAAGTCCTCTTCATGGAGGGTGATGAGCGAGATGTGGCATGGGTGAAGGAGGCAACCTGCCCAGGGGTTCAGAGGAGAGTGGTACTCCCTCCGGGGATGGGGAACTGGACAGGGTTGGTGGGGTCTGTTGACCCCACCTATCTGTCTGACCTCTGAGGACCTGAATGGCATGCACACATGGAACTGTGGAGGAAAGACAACCCAGAAACACACCAGTGGGAACCTAAGTGCCTATTTCTGCAGCCCACAAAACAAATGTGTTGACGTCATAGGGTACCAAATGACCACAAAGACAAAATGGATTTTGACGTGTAAATGCTTTAATGGACAGAGTGTGCACTTTGCATCCAGAAGCAAAAATTTGAGCCATAAGATGATCAATAGTTCCATGATCTCAAAGCACTAAACTTTAACCACTGAGCCTTTCTAGATATTTATTACCAGAAATATTGGTGCCGAAGTGACAAGAGAGCTGCTAAACCGAAGTGATCTGAATGGCGGCGGAGATGACAACACAGCCAGGCACCTGCTTCTCCCTCCTTTAGTACAATTGCAGTGGTGACTCTGGGATGGATTGTCCTGATTTGTTTCTCTGCAGCTCTAGCAGTTCAATCTCCAGGGACAGCTTATACACCTCCAGGGCCATCTTCACATCGGCTGGGCTCGGGAGACACTGCATGAGTCTTCTTCCCATGAGCACTTTCTCGCAGCCTGAGGGGATGTCCTGAAAGAGACATGGGTGGTAGGTGTGGTGGAGAGGCTTAGGGTGACCCCCCCAGGATCAGAATAGGGTATAAAATGGTTTGGAACCATTCCAGCAAGGAGGCCGTACCCCTGGGTCTGTGGGACCCTGCTCTCTAAGGGATTCCATTTTTCCTCTTCTCAGGTGGGGATAGGAAATCTTGCCAGCCCCACCTTACCAGAGCGCCTCAAGATAAAAAAGACAGAGTCTTGTTTTCTGGAGGGGGGAGTCTCAGAAATGAATCCTGACAAGTCTAATATCACTAATACTATCTCAGAAAGAGCTTTGTGGGAGACCACTATCTGGGGGGCTTGACAGCACACAACTTCCTTGAATGGATCCACTTACCCACTCACACTTGGGCACCTCTGGGTACCAGGTTCTATTCTCTGAGCAAGTGATAGACTGGGGCCCCACGACAGCAAAGCCAGGGTCACACTGGACAGTGAAATTGTCCTTCTCTACATACTGATCCTTTCCCACAGACAGCTGTCCATGCTCTATCTCTGGTTTCAGACACAGAGCTGTAATGGAAACACATTTTTAGGCAATCTGTCAATGTAAGAAAAAAGACATGATAATAGTCTAGTACAAGAGTGAATGGATTATATTTGTTGTTGTTGTTGTTGTTGTTGTTGTTGTTAGGTGCCGTCAAGTCGCGTCCTACTCATAGCGACCCTCATAGGGTTTTCAATGCCTGACTGTTTTGGGATTGCCTTGGGAATGGATTGCCATGTCCTTCTCCCATTTTTGCAGTGCTGGGAATTGAACTCTGGACCTCAGAGACTACAGCTCAGTGCTCTACCAATTGAGCTAAATCCCAACCCCAGATTATATTTAGATGCAGCTTATTCTTTCATTTTTCTCTCATTTTGGTAACTATCATATTGACTAACATTCTTACTGAACACAATTGCCTAAGCATTTCATGAGACCATCTCTATTAGCTTTCACAATAGCCCCATGAAGGCATGTGAGGTCTCCCATTTATGTAGGTGAAAGTTTAGATAAAGAAAAAATAAGAAAGTTGCCCTCAGACATAGGGTGGTCATTAGGTGCCACGGAATCAAGTCCGACTCATAGTGAACCTAGGTACAACAGAAAAAAAACACTCCCCGAATCTGTGCTGGGCAAACAATCTTTTATCTATGTTTAAACCCATTGTTGCAGTCACTGTGTCAATCCATCTAGTGGAGGGTTTTCCATTTTTTCATTGACCTGCCACTCAAACATGATATCCTTCTCCAGGGATTGGTTACTCCTGACTACATGGCCAAAATACATAAGACACAATCTAACCATCCTTGCTTTCAAGGAGCACTCTGGTTGTACTTCTTCTAGGATGGATCTAGGATAGCCTCAGAGACTGCAGAATGTTACTGTACCAACTGAGCTAAACTCTAGCACATCCCTCAGACATTGCACATTTAAATAGCATGATAGAATATTTTTGAAAGGGTACATGGCCTCAGATTCTCTACTAGCAAAGTATCTCTCACTTGCAGACTAGGTTGCTATAGGATTCTAGGCATGAGGTTCTCCTTCTTGCCTAATATTCTTCTGTGTGCAAAGGAGACAATGGTGCCAAACAAATCCTGAACTGTTGTTAATTATGGTGCTAGTACTACTTTGTGCATGTAAAGAAAGACCCAATCTTGACTCCTCCTGCTCCCATAATTTGTTGGCTCTAGGAGGCTCCCTAAAACACATGATCTGCATCATGGCAAGTGCTGCCCTGGAAGAGGCTCTGATGGGAAGACCCGTGGCTCTGTTATGTTTGGAATTGCCCAGGAGAAGCAACATGGATACTAGAACAATTTCCTGAAGTATTTTGCACAGGCCCACAGGTACATTCATAACATGTGAAGCCTCTAGAATGTTGCTGTTGTTATTGTTGTTGTTAGGTGCCATTGAGTTAGGTCCAACTCATAGCAACCCTTATAGGGTTTTCAATGACTGATTGTTTTGGGATTGTTTGGGAGTGGATCACCACATCCTCCCATTTTTGCAGTGCTAGGGATTGAACCTGGGACTTCAGAGAGTGCAGAGTAGCACTGTACCAACTGAGCTGAATCCCAGTCCCTCTAGAACATACTGGGCAATATATACAGGAAAGTGGGAACAGAGGCTGCCTCAAGAAGGCTGGATTTTGTTAACTGGGAGGATAAAGTGGAGTGAGGTGATGTTGTGTTCATTCTTTGTATTTTTTGCATTAGGTACCATCTGCATATATTAATTATTCAAAATAAATGAAGCCAAACCAAATGCTTTTGTGCTGCCTCTGGCAGGGAGAACTCAGCTCCTGACCTTGTCATGGCATGTCCACCCACTTGGTCACAGGCTAAGAAGGAAGCAGAGTTACCTTTACACTGAGGAGCTGCTGATGACCAGCCGGAAGAGCTGCAGGAGAGTTTCGTTTGTCCGACCAAAGTGTATCCTTCCTCACATGCATATACAAACTCGTGTCTCCATACATGGAATACTTGTGTATAATATCCATGGGCAATGATGGGAGGCTGATTGCAACCTTGAGGATGAGACATAAAAGTGAGCCTGTGGAACATGAACAACAGCACATCCCAGAATTCGCACAGCTCGGAGGCAGCTTCATTCTATCCTTCCATCTTCCCTACCCTAAGCTCCCTTAGCCCAACCAACATGCACTTGGGCTGCCTTCCTGCAAGCTCAAACTGAGGAACTGTAGGTAGGTTCAAGGTTAAGGAACAGATGTTAAAGGCTTTGGCCCCAGGGTATCCCTATTGGGATTTAGTGGAACCATTAAGAGCTGGGGGTAGAAGGAAGATCCTTAGGTCCTTGGGGGAATGACCTAAGGGGGATTGCAGGACTCTGGCCCCTCCCACTATCTCTTCACTCCCTGGCTTAGGATGAGGTGAGCCTTTATGTTGTACCTGGATGTATTGGCTTGGAGCAAGTCCAAAGCACAGGTCAATGGATCAGGGACCAGAACCCCCAAAACTGTGAGCCAAAAAAAACCCTTTCTCCTTACAAGACATCTCAAGTATCTTTAATAATGGCAGAAAGCTGGCTAACACACAAGCCAGTAAGTTTTCCTTCCTACTGTTGACAATTCACTCAATTTTACATAGCTTAGGGACCACTTTGGCATGAAGACTGGATTCAATTCCAAAGTCACATTGTGCTGGTGGCCCAAAGTCCATTTCATGCTAAATGCCAAGATGTTTAAAGGACACCAATATACGTCTCTCTAAAATGTTTTGCGTTGTTGAGTAAAAGACATTGGAAAATGAGGAGGGTATTCTCTGCCTTTCCTATTTGCCTGATGGCAAGACAGAGATTCACAAGCACAAAGGCCTTTCAACCTTCCTCTTCCCTTTTTCTGCATAAGACAGAGATGTGAATTCTCACCTGCTTATCAGCTCTGAGACAGCACCTGCAGGGCCAGAAGAATCTGGGAACAGACTTTAATAACTTCTCGCAAACTTCCCATCTATGAAAAACTAGAACTGCTCTCTCCTCTGACTCCTCAGTTCTCTAAGATTTTATGGTTCTTTGTTAAAATACTATTGAAGACAGAGTTCCACGCCACTGTTTTGAACGAGTTACTTTCCAGAGTTATTTTTTCTCTCACTTTCTAACAGGGTGAATGTTATTCAACTCGCTTATTTTTTCTTGTTGTTCTATTTTTTTTATATCTCAAGAATATCCCAATTTATAAACTTATGAGGATTGAGAAAAATTAGTTGTCTTTCCTGCATATGACACTATAAGGATATCAAATCCATTCATCAAACATGAGTCATTGTTCTTTAATCAAAACTGTTCATCCATACACACCAATACATACTGTATTATATTTTGGCAGAGAGCTCCCAGAAAGGGTAAAAATGGCAACTTTTGCACTGAAATAATAAACATGACAAGGTGCAAAGCATGTGAAAGGGAATACCATCGGGGTTCACAAACCCTGCATGAGAAAGTTAAATAGAGCAGAGGAAATATCAGACTCTGCCAGTGTACTATCACATTTGTAGTACTTACTACATGGTACAGCCTGCAACCATAGCACTGTGGCATCCGATCCCACCAGATCTTGGAAGCTAAGCAGGGTCAGGCCTGGTTAGTCCTTGGATGGGAGGCCGCCTGGGAACACCAGGTGCTGTAGGCTTGGGAGAAGGACCCGGCAACCCACTCCCAAAAATCAATCCGCCATTGAAAACCCTATGAATGACAACAGTGATTCGCCTGTTGTATGTACAGTTGCTATGAGTCAGATACCAACTCAACGGCACCTAACAACCACCATACTGTACTAAGATGTCTCTTTAAGCATGGAAAAGGTGAGGGCCCAGAAGAAGGGCAATTAAAGTGCTGGAATTGCCACAGCAGATGGTAGAAGAAGGGATTAAACGACTCAAAGATATAAGCATACTGGAATGGATTATACTATGCACACTGGAAAATTCACCAGGTAATTACATTATGAAGGAAGGGCTATAGGACACAATATTCCCCAAGACTGTAAGGAATTCTCTCACGAAATGCCACTGGTGTCAAAGGCTAGAGCTGATGATAGGAAAGGCCATTAAAGAACAAGATTCCCTGACAGCAATAGCAGAGACGTGCTCAGATGCCTTAGATGCTAAGTGAATGCGGCATTCTAATGAATTGCAAGGCCACAGAGGCAAGCAGAGCTGCCTGAGACAAATAAAGATTAATAGACTATGGTTGTCATAATAAAACCCATTACTTTATGCTAACTCAAAAAATCATGAATAATAAAAAATAGAAGAATTGCGTAATGTAAAAAGAAAAAAAAATACCCACAATGTTCTCTGAAGTGAAAATAAATGCTGGAAAAAACGAGGGAAGGGATCAGGGATGGGGAGCAGAAGTTGGGGAAGGGGAGAAGGGGAAGGGAAATAAAATAGAGGGCCAAAGGGGTAGAGGATTACCTCAAAATATATGAGGCAACATTATGCATATATGGGAATTAGGGTTCTGTAATATATGTAAGTTGACGAATGGCTAAGCGAAAGTTATGTAATAGTTGCATGATGGATATGTTGTTGTTGTTGTTGTTAGGTACTGTCAAGTCAGTGTGTGACTCACAGCGACCCTACATACAACAGGCGAAACACTATTGTCAGTGCTTCTCTGTTATTGTTTGTGCTTGGTTGGCTGGTTAGTCTGTGGAGATAGGGTTTTCCATGTATCCCACACTGGCCTTGAACTCATGATTCCCCTCCCTCGGCCTCTCTGCCTCCTTCTTTTAATAACATGCATTGCACTTATATGAAGAAACTCCCCAAATAACATTGTCCTATAAGCTCTTACGAAAGTTACATGATGGTGTCTGGGGCTTCCAGGTGCCATCATGTTGGCACGTAGCTGAAAAAGACTTCTCATAACACGTATATGACACGACATCTTCAATGACATAAGCGCAATCACGGGGAGGAACTTTTTTACGTTTAGTGAGTTTAACATTCTCCAGGGCTGGTTTTGGACAACATACTTCTAAAAAATAAAAAAAATAAATAAATAAAGAGAATAACAGTTAGTGACATCACCAGGAGAAGCTCTTATCACTAAAGATCTCATTTCCAGCTTTGGAAGACCTCACCACTGAAGAGAAGTTGGGGAAACAGAAAAGGAAATCCAATACACTCGGAGTCTCTTCTCTCCGCTCCTTATTGCCAAAAAACTCTAGTCTTTTCCCTTCACCTAAGCCTTTTCATGGAGAAGGACCCGGCAACCCACTCCCAAAAACAGTCCGCCATTGAAAACCCTATGAATAGCAGAGAAGCACTGACAAAGTGTTTCTCCTGTTGTACATAGGGTCGCTATGAGTCGGATACCGACTCGACAGCACCTAACAACAACAAGCCTTTTCATGAGAAGTCTGCAAATGAGAAGTTGTTATAGACCTGTGTGAAAAATGTAAATTTTCAAAATTATTCATGGACAATGATGAACAACACCCACTCACTTATTACTTCATTGGGGTTACATTATGATTAAACCCTACTAACTTGTCTAGTCACAAGAAGAAAATTACCAAGTTTGTACCCATCTGACAGCTAATATATAGAAATGAATTTAAACTATTGCTTATAGTCAGGATCTTTCTTTTTTGATGCAAAATTTAATAGAAATAGCTATTCAGTTTTTCATTTTTTGAAGCATTAAAAGCTGATATAAGGATATATTTTTTCACTCATTAGTAGAAATATATTACTATGGACCTGCAGTGGTAGCCCTGTGGCATCTGATCCCGTCAGATCTCGGAAGCTAAGCAGGGTCAGGCCTGGTTAGTACCTGGATGGGAGACCGCCAGGGAACACCAGAAGCTGTAGGCTTGGGAGAAGGACCTGGCAACCCCCTCCCAAAAATCAATCTGCCATTGAAAACCCTATGAACAGCAGAGAAGCACTGACAATAGTGTTTCCCCTGTTGAACAGAGGGTCGCTATGAGTCGGATACTGACTCGACGGCACCTAACAACAAAACAATTACTATGGAATTTGATATTGCCTGATGTAAGACAGAACATTAGAACAAAATAAAATACTCTATTGCCCATACAAGGAACTTGGACCATCACTACAATGGACTCTTATAGGCCCAGTGTTCATTTATTTGTAAAGAATAATCATAAAAATCTAACATTCATATGCCTGCAGCCGTAGCATTGTGGCATCCAATCCCGTCAGATCTTGGAAGCTAAGCAGGGTGAGGCCTGGTTAATACTTGGATGGGAGATCTCCTGGGAACACCAGGTCCTGTAGGCTTGGGAGAAGGATCAGGTAACCCACTCCCAAAAATCAATCTGTCATTGAAAACCCTATGAATAGTAGAGAAGTAGTAACAATACTGTTTTGCCTGTTGTACATAGGGTTGATATGAGTTAGACACTGACTTGATGGCTCCTAACAACAACAACAACATTCATATGGTTTTAAAATTATTAACAGCAGTGCTTACATAATCCTTTACAGTATACATGTTATTGTTAGGTGCCATTGACTCAGGTCTGACTCATAGCAACCCTATATACAACAGAAAAAACACCCTCTGACACTGTGCCATGACTGGCACTATTGTCAGTGCTTCTCTGCTGTGCATAGGGTTTTCAATGGCAGACTGATTTTTGGGAGGGGGTTGCTGGGTCCTTCTCCCAAGCCTACAGCACCTGGTGTTCCCAGGAGGTCTCCCATCCAAGGACTAACCAGGCCCAACCCTGCTTAGCTTCTGTGATCTCATGCCAAGATGGTCTGGCTGCAGGCTTACAGCACAGTGAACATTATTAAATCTGTAAGTCATAATCCTAAATTCATATGTAATCAGGTTTTGCAGTGTAAATAAATACCACTTTATTTCTTCTTTTAAGATGGTTAAAATATCTTTTATTAAATAATTAATAAGACTATTTTGAGTAAAATAAAATACAAGTAAAAAGCAAGTTTTAAGCATCTACAAGCAACACTTTATTACGGAACAGTGACAGTGTTTGGTTAAATATATTTTTAATTTAATTCCTTTATTAAAGAATTTTCACTTTTTTCCCCAAAGTAAATCTAAATAACTACCATTAAACTTTGTTAAATTTTAATATAAAATGAATTATTTTCTGATCGGTTGAACTAAACTACCATGGTTCATTATTTGTGCATTTCACATATTTTTCAGATTCTAATCTGTGGCATGGGGCTGAGATTTAGCTCAGTTGGTAGAGTGCTGCGCTGCAGTCTCAGGTCCCCAGTTCAATTCCCAGCACAGCAAAAATGGGAGAAGGACCTGGCAATCCACTCCCAAGGCAATCCCGAAACAGTCAGCCATTGAAAACCCTATGAGGGTCGTTATGAGTCGGATACCAATTCGACGGCACCTAACAACAACAACAACAACAATCTGTGGCATAAAAAAATCCCTACAGTCTGATTCCTAGTGTTTTCACATCTAAAATGGCAAGATTCTGTTAGGTGGATAGAAGGAGGCATTTTCCCCTTTTCTTGCCAATTTCATTGAGGCCCACAGAGCCCTGAGTGCCTCATTTGTTCCTCCAGGTAGACAAGAAGGCTGGAGCAAACCTTTCTTTCCTCCTGAGCTAAGAACCCTGGGTCAGGAGTCTGTATCTGCCCCCTAGAGGTGGGCGAGGAGGCTCAGCTCTGTTGGCCCCTTGTCTCCTGGCCCAAGAGCAGCTGGTTGAGTTCATGACTGTTTCATGAACTCCCCTTCTGCCAAGCACCCCAAAGTTTACATTGAGAAGGGAAAGGCTGACAATAATTGAGCTCTATTTTCCATTTTAGCTTTACCAGTAACAAAGCTTACATGCAAACTTGCATAGTATTTGTCTTCCGTGTCTATTTCTGATTTGATTCTGAACAGGGCTAAGGAAAGGTTTTAATTTCTTAGCACCTCAAACTCTAAGACCTTTATGATCCCTTTCAACAAAAATAGTTCACGATTTGGTTGAAGTTGTTGTTATTGTTGTTAGGTGCTGTGGAGTTGGTATCCGACTCATAGTGACCCTCATAGGGCTTTCAGTGGCTGTTTCGGGATTGCCTTGGGAGTGGATTGCCAGGCCCTTCTCCCATTTTTGCAGTGCTGGTAATTGAACTGGGGACCTCAGAGACTGCAGCGCAGCGCTCTACCAGCTGAGCTAAATCCCAGCTCCCTTGGTTGAAGTAGTGTATTCTAAATTTAATCTTGAGGGACACAATTACACTTCTTTATACTACAGAATCAGACCACCTAATAGATATTGAATAGACAGAAACATCTGAAAGACAAACACGTACCTTTACACCCTTTAGACGGGCTCCAACTGAAATTTCCCCAACAAGTCACACTCGTGGGCTCATCGGTAGCAGGTTCATAGCCATTCTGACAATGATACCTTAACACAGTGCCGGGCTCATACACAGCATCTTTTGCTAATCTGGAAACCCAGACAGCATGAGGAATGTCTGGCAAGCCAATGCAACTGTCTGCTCAGAAAGCAAGAATCAGAGAAGACAACACTGTTACTAGGGCTGTCCTTGCACTCAACATACCTACCCTATCCAAAGGTATCTTGAGTTCAGTCACAAACTAGCCCACAATGGCTGATGAATCCATCAGAGCAGAAAACACATGGATGGTTCACCCAGCTGTGCATAGCACCTGAGGTCCTTACCAGGGACACTACCAAATGGTCTGTGTATGTGGAACCTATTATACATAATATTAACCCTCCTTCTATACATAATATTAATCCCCCCACAGATACCAAAATCCACAGCTGCTCAAGTCCCTAATATAAAATAGTATAATATTTTCATATAACCTATGGACATCCTTCCATGTATTTCAAATAGTGTCTTAGTTACTCATATACTTGTTGTTGTTGTTAGGTGCTGTGGAGTCGGTATCCGACTCATAGTGACCCTCATAGGGTTTTCAATGGCAAATTGTTTCGGGATTGCCTTGGGAGTGGATTGCCACATCCTTCTCCCATTTTTGCGGTGCAGGGAATAGAACTTGGGACCTCAGAGACTGCAGAGCAGTGCTCTACCAACTGAGCTAAATCCCAGCCCCACTCATACACTTAATTCAATGTAAATGCTATGTATACGGTTATTCTGCTGGATTCTTTCAGGAAAATGACAACGGGAGCAGTCTGTGTATGTTCAGTACAAACATAATATTAATCTCCATCGTACTTGAGAAAGTTTCATTCTTGAACTGCGTTACTCAGGAAAACTGTCACAGACTAGTAAATCTATGTTTCCTAGCAGATTGGGGAAAATGAACACGAGCTGGTCCCCTCCTCTAGGCAACAACAGGAACTATATCATTAAAGGACTTGACAAGAGTGAACCAAACTGTAAGCATATTTTGGGTGCCTGGGCTTTGGGTCCTGTCCTCTTCCTTTCTGGATGCTGCTTATTCATATGATGTTGAAAGAGAACGCACACATCTACTGGATAGGGTATTTATTGTATTTGATCTCCAAGCACTTGAAATGGGGTGTGGAGTCAGATCCTTTAGAAAGTATAATTCAATAGTTGTTAGTATCAACAGAGGTGTGGAACCATCACTATTCTCTCATTTCAGGATATTTTTATTATCTCAAAAATATTAGCGGTTACTCCCAATTCCCACCGGCCCTCAGGTCCTGGAAACCAGTAATACACTTTTTCTGTCTATGGATTTCTTTCTCTATTCTGAACATTTCAAATAAATGAGGTCATACAATACATTTTTTTGGTAGCTGGCTTCCTTCATTTGGCATTATATTTTTTCAAGGTTCATTGATGTAATAGCCATACATCAGCACATCATTTTTATTGTCAAAGGATATTCCATTGTATGGATATATCACTTTCTATTTACCTGATGAGGGCTGGGATTTAGCTCAGTGGGTAGAGCGCTGCGCTGCAGTCTCAGAGGCCCCGAGTTCAATTCCCAGCACCGCAAAAATGGGAGAAGGGACTGGCAATCCACTCCCAAGGCAATCCCGAAGCACTCAGCCATTGAAAACCCTATAAGGGTCGCTATGAGTCGGATACTGACTCGACGGCACCTAACAACAACAACAACAACAATTTACCTGATGCTGGGATTTAGCTCAGTTGGTAGAGTGCCGCTCTGCAGTCTCTGAGGTTGCGAGTTCAATTCCCAGCACCACATAAATGGGAGAAGGACGTGGCAACCCACTCCCAAGGCAATCCCAAAACAGTCAGCCATTGAAAACCCTATGAGGGTCGCTATGAGTCAGACTCGACTCGATGGCACCTAACAATAACAACAACATTTACCTGATATTCAGTTCATGGGCATTTGGGGTTTCTGGCTATGATGAATAGTGTTGGTCTGAACCTTCATGTAAATTTTTTCATGTGGACATCTGTTTTCATTTCTCATGGGTGGATATCCAGGAAAATGGTTGCTGGATTATATAACTATGTGTTTAAACTTTGGAGGAACTGTCAAAACTATTTTCCCAAAAGGCTATGCCAGTTTACATTTCCACAAGAAGTGTGTGAGTCTTCATATTTAAATAATTGTTGGTGATAATGCCTATTTTTTTTACTATAGCCATTCTGGTGGGCATGAAATGGTATCTGATTTTTGCTAGAATATCTTCACAACAGATAATAGAGAAAATACCTCAGACTAAAAGTAAGTGACACCTTATAGTATTCTGAATCCACACAGTAAAACAATCAGCACCTGAAACGGACACTAAGCAGGTTTGGACCTGGTTAGTCCTTGGATGGTAGACCTCCCGGGAACACCAGTTACTGTAGGCTTGGAAGAAGGACCTGGCAACCCACTCCCAAAAAAACAACCAGCCATTGAAAACCCTATGAATAGCAGAAAAGTACAACAATAGTGTTTCACCTGTTGTACATAGGGTCACTAGGAGATGGACACCAACTTGATGGCACCTAACAACAACAAAAACAATTAAGTCTATAACATATAGAAATGTAATATGTTTGACATTAACAATCCAAGAGAGGTAGGTGTGAACAAAGCTGTGTGAGAGAATGGAAGCCACACCAGATGGTAACTTGAATCTACAGGGAAGACAGCTAGGGTTGGGGTTATAGCTCAGTAGTATACTTCTTGCCTAGCCTGTGTGAGGTCCTAGGTTTGATCCCCAGCATATAACAGAAAGAGAAAGAAAGGAAAGAAGAAGATTAACATAACAAACTCTATAAATATATAACTACTCCCCTTTTTCCTTTTGTTATCATAAAAATATGAAACATAAAATGATATAAAGCAATACAATGTATTGTGGGACTTCCAATAAATACAGATGTGAAATGTTTTGCTACATTTCTTGATGATATTTTTTCTTTTTGCACTTTGAATATGTTATCTCCCTGCCTTCTAGCCTCTCTTGTTTCTGATGAGAAGTCAGGTGTAAATCTTACTGATGTGTTGTTTTCTCTTGCTTTTTTCAATAGTTTTTCTTTATCCTCAGCTTTCAACATTTTGACCCTATCTCCAGGTATGGCACTTCTTTTTATTTATCCTTGTTAAGTTCAGTGAGTTTCTTGAAGGTATACATCAATGTTTTTGTCAAATTTGGGAAGTTTGTATCCTTTCTTTCTTTGAATAGTATTTTTCCTCATTTTTCTCTCTCTTCTCCTTTTGAGACTCTTATACATATGTTGTTTACTTTATGAAATATCTCACATTCCTCTTATGTTGTTTATTTTTCCTTATTTTTCTCTATCTACTTTAGAATCCATAATCTCAAACTAGCTTCAAATTCACTGATTCTTCCTTCAACTAATACAGATCTATTTTTGAGTTCTTGTGACTCCTGCATTTTATTTAATGTGTTTTTCAACTCCAAAATTTCTATTTGATTTTTGATAATTTCTGTCTTAATTGATATTTTCTATTTGTTGAGATATTGTCATAATGTTGTTAAGTGCTGTGGAGTCGGTGTCTGACTCATAGCAACCCTACGTACAACAGGCCTAACACTATTGTCGGTGCTTCTCTGCTATTCATAGGGTTTTCAATGGCTGATTGTTTTGGGGAAGTGGGTTGCCGGGTCCTCCTCCCAAGCCTACAGTATCTGGTGTTCCCTAGTGATCTCCCATCCAGGTACTAACCAGGCCTGACCCTGCTTAGCTTCTGAGATCTGACAGCATCAGAAGCCACAGTGCTACAGCTGCAGGCATTGTCATAATACCTTCCTTTAATTCTTTTTTTTTTTTTTTTTGCAGTACTGGGGTTTGAACCCAGGGCCTTGCGCTTGCATGCTCTGCCAGTGCTGGACCACTGAGCTGCACCCCCAGCCGTTTTGGTTTTTTTGTTTGTTTGTTTTGTTTTTACTTTTTTGAGACAGGGTCTCACTAAGTTACACAGACTTCCTCTGGTCTCGAACTTGCAATCCTCCTGCCTCTGCCTCCCAAGCTGCTGGGATTACAGGCATGTGCCCGGCTACCTTCCTTTAATTCTTTGAATATTTTTTCATTTAACTTTTTTGAACTTATTTATAGTAGCTGATTTGAATTTCTTTTCTACTAAGTCCAACCTCTGCCTGCAGCTGTAGCCCTGTGGCATCTGATCCCGTCAGATCTCAGAAGCTAAGCAGGGTCAGGCCTGGTTAGTACCTGGATGGGAGACCGCCTGGGAACACCAGAAGCTGTAGGCTTGGGAGAAGGACCTGGCAACCCCCTCCCAAAAATCAATCTGCCATTGAAAACCCTATGAACAGCAGAGAAGCCTGACAATAGTGTTTCCCCTGTTGTACAGAGGGTCGCTATGAGTCGGATACCGACTCCGCGGCACCTAACAACAACAACAAGTCCAACCTCTGGACCCTCTGAAAGGCAGTTTCTATTGCCAGCTTTTCCCCTTTTCATGGATTACTCTTTCCTGTTTCTTTGCATGTCCATTCACTATTTGTTGAAAACTGTTGTTGTTGTCAGGTGCCGTCGAGTCGAGTCCAACTCATAGCGACCCTCAGGGTTTTCAATGGCTGACTGTTTCGGATTGCCTTGGAAGTGGGTTGCCACGTCCTTGTCCCATTTTGCAGTGCTGGGAATCAAACTCGGGACCTCAGAGACTGCAGAGCAGTGCTCTACCAACTGAGCTAAATCCCAGCCATTTGTTGAAAACTAGCTGTGTCATATTGTAGCAGTTTTGGATATAATTTTCCCTCATCACATTTAGCACTTGTTATTCTTCCCTTGTTTGCTTGCTTGTTTAACGCCTTGAGTAGTTCAGCGAAGTCTATTTTTCTCCAAGTTTACAAGCTCTAATGGAATGCCTCTGAGAGTACCGCCCTGGGCATGAACACAGTCTTTCCATACCCCCCAAAAGTGAGCTCGCTCCATACCCCCCAAAAGTGAGCTCGCCTTTTCTCTTTGCCTCTCTCTCATCTGTTGGCTGATCTGCCCCTGTAGTATTACATACAATAGCTAGCCTAGTAACTGTTATCTGATCTGCATATTGTTGTGGTGGTGGTTGTTCTTGCTCTTGTTCTTGTTCTTGTGGTTTTTAACAACTCCCTGAGGCATATATTATTTCAGTCAGATCCACCTAAAGTCAAGCCCTTGCTCAGTCAGGGCAAGGTGTTGACAGCCTGTGAAGCTTCCTCCAAATCCCCTCAGGAAGTACCTCTGTTCTACAGATCTAAGGATGGGGAAAAGGAGGGGACTCCTTCACTAGATGCCCCACCACTATCCTTCTTAGGATGTGGGGGCTGGGAAGAGGGGGAGGAGTGTATTAGCAACTGGTGCTGATATCCAGCTGTGCCCATCACCAAGTATCCATAATCCATAGCCCAGGGCCAGAGAAAGGAGGAGATCTACCAATATTCACAGACTTCCAAATCTATGCACAATAGTGCTCCCATTCTAGGAAACTGGGGAAGACAGGAGATGCCACTCAGATGCCCAGCCTGCTAGCACAGTTCCCATGCGACAGAGAGCTTTGCAGAAAAGGGGGACTAAATCTTTCCAGCTGCCTCACCTGGCTCCTTCACATATATATATATATATATATATATATGGTTGTTGTTGTTAGGTGCCGTCGAGTCATGTGCGACTCATAACGACCCTCATAGGGTTTTCAATGGCTGATTGTTTCGGGATTGCCTTGGGAGTGGGTTGCCACATCCTTCTCCCATTTTTGTGGTGCTGGGAATCGAACTCTGGACCTCAGAGACTGCAGAGCAGTGCTCTACCAACTGAGCTAAATCCCAGCCCATATATATATATATATATATATATATATAATTGGAGTGGAGGAGCAGAAACAGATGCCTGACTGCTGGCATGTGTTTAGTATAAGCCTGTCAGAGCATGGAGCTTTGGAAAATTCACGGCATCACTGGCTTCCAAATCCACCTCCAAACACCTCATCTATCCAGGCAGCTAGGAGAAATGAGAACAGCCACGTGTGAGCTCACAGAGGGGCTCCTCAGCAAGGTGAGGCTGTTGGGGGCTGAGGGCAGTCCTTAGGTCTAATGTGACGGAGTCTCACTGCTTGTACCAAGTCTCCATGCATTTGCTGAATTAATGCTTCTCAATTTGTCCTAAGCTCTTTGATCAACCTCCAAGAAACCATGGATGGTTTTCCTTGCTAATTTTGACCCGCTTAATCAATGCCGCCTGCAGCCATAGCCCTGTGGCATCTGATCCCATCAGATCTCGGAAGCTAGGCAGGGTCAGGCCTGGTTAGTACCTGGATGGGAGACCGCCTGGGAACACCAAAAGCTGTAAGCTTGGGAGAAGGACCTGGCAACTCCCTCCCAAAAGTCAATCTGCCATTGAAAACCCTATGCTCAGCAGAGAAGCCTGACAATAGTGTTTCCCCTGTTGTACAGAGGGTCACTATGAGTCGGATACCGACTCGACAGCACCTAACAACAACAACAACAATCAATGCCATTCCAGGAGAGAGATTTGCCCAGCTCCTCACACCACCAACACGGAAGTCACCAGGATAAAGGATCTTGACATTTCACAAAGGCAAAACTAGGAGCACGAGGCACCAGTGGCTTCCTCCCCTCTACCAGTTGTATGATCTTGGGCAGACCACTTAACCTCTGGGAACAGTTTCCTCATCTGTAAAATGAGGGTTACAATAGTGCCCACAATTGTTGGGAGGACTCATTGATTTCATTCATGTTACGCACCAAAAGTAGTTCCAATTTACCATTATTATTTTCATTACTTTTTTTCCCCATACTTGGGATTGAACCCAGGGCTTCATGCTTGCTAAGCAAGTGCTCTACCAGTGAGCTAAATCCTAACTCCTTTATCACTCTTTTGATGACCCACATGAATTCATAATTTTAGAATGTCTGAATCATGACTGGTCCATGTACTATCACACAAGTTACAAATTGGCATTTTTCTTTAGGATACTTGATTTATCTTTCAAAATAATTATAATATGGTTTTATTAGAACAAGACGATTTTCTATCAACGGCCAAAGAAATTTGTTGAAATAAATATACTAATCTACCATGTCTACAGGGCTGGGGTTTAGCTCAGCTGGTAGAATGGTAACCTGCACTCTCTGAGGCCCTCGGTTCAACCCCCAGCACCGCAAAAATGGGAGAAGGATGTGGCAATCCACTCCATAAGCAATTCCAAAAAACGATCAGCCATTGAAAACCCTGTGAGGGTAGCTATGAGTCAGAACTGACTCAAAGGCACCTAACAACAACCATATCTACCATGTTAATGCCTCCCCACAGGACTGAAGTATGCACAACCTAAACAACCGTATAAGGAGGCCTTTTGTGAAGACAGATGACCTTGCAGAGTATACTGAAATCATTCCTTGTTCAAAGAAGAAAAAAGAAAATTGCTGATCTAAATTTAGATTTTTACTGTGATTCAAAGTGGATCTAGGCACATGAGCATGCCCACACCGACATTTCTGGGTACCCTTCCATGCCGAACATTGAAATCCCTTCATGGTCTATACTTACTGAGCTCACAATCAGGAGGAATAGGTTTCCAGTCACCATTAGCCTCACACTGGATTAAGCTGCTCCCTATTAGTCGATACCCTTTCTGGCAGGTAAACACAATGGTGTCTTTATAAGTAAACGTGTATCCAAATCCAGAGACGGTTTTTCCATGTGGAACTTCTGGCTTAAAACAGACGATTCCTAAAGAATCATGAGGAAAGACAAGTGGACTTCAAATAATCAATGGCAATAAGACCATGACTGTTACCATTAATCTCATGTCTGGTACCAATGCCTGGTGGGGGCTTGCTCTCGGCTTCCAAGATGAGGGCTTCATGCACCATCTTTACATGGAAGAAGGACAAATGCTATGTCCTCTCGTCACAGAAGAGTGAAAAGGACCGAAGCATTTCCTTTAATCTCTTTAAAAGAGTACCAATCTCATTCACAATGACAGAGCCCCTGTGAGTTAATCCCATCCCAAAAGTCCTGCCCATTAATACTGTTCCGTTAGGTTTCAACATGATTTGGAGGCACGCATTCAAACTATGTTGTTGTTGTTGGGCGCTGTGGAGTCAGATCTGACTCACAGCAACGCTAAGCACAGCAGAATGAAACACTATCCACCACAGTGCCTTGCACACAATCTTTTTATGTTTGAGCCCATTGTTGCACCCACTGTGTTTCTTCTCATTTAAGTCTCATTTTGAGTCACATCAGCAAATGTCAGTCTTTACTTCAATCCTGTCGTTAAAGTCCACTCTACTTGGAGGAGACAGCTCTTACCCAGTCGTTTCTTGAATGCCTTCTGGACTGCGGGGCTCCTTTTTTGGCACTATATTTGACAGGGCTTCTCTGCTATTCATAGGGTTTCCAATGGCTAATTGTTTCAGGAGTGGGCTGACAGGTCCTTCTCCCTCATCTGACTTAGTCTGGAAGCTCAGCTGAAACCTGTCCACCCTGGGTGGCCCTGCTGGTGTCTGAGATTACAGTAACATAGCTTTCAGCATCACAGCAACTTGCAAGCCCCCCACAGTTCAACATTCTAGACAAAAGGCTGTGATGGAGAAAGCTATGTGGTCACTTCCAGGCCAGGGTATAATTTGCCTTTCTTTCTTCTACTACTGAAGAGATTGTGAAAGCACATTTTGATGTGGAGTTGCCATAAGACCAAAGCAACTGGACTGCCCAGCTGGTTACTAAGCAAACATAAAGGCTACAGCTGCCCTGGATAGCCTTCTGCACAGGCAGCAGGAGAAATTCTTCCTTTATCAAACGAGTGAACTCTTGGTGCTGTTTAGGTATCTGTTGACCAAATAAATAAGTGCATGAGCGCAATCATTAGTTCCTCTTTGAACTGTTCCATTTCCTTCAAATCCATCCACCTTCTTTTTTCTTTTAAATCAAAAGAACAAACAGTTAAAAGCAGAATTTGTCACTGTGACTTACGTTTGCAGGTGGGAGGGCTTGGGCTCCAGACACCTGTTGTGCTGTTCACCACTGTGCAGGAGATGGAGGCGTCGCCCAAGAGCGAGAATGAGGGGTCACAGCTGTAGGTGACAGAGGCGCCGTAGGTATAAACGTCTTCCTGGCCACCGCTGTGTTTCCCATTGCTGATTTCTGGAGGTGACTCACACTGGGCAACTGAGATCAGTGAGTGAAGAGAAGGGAATAATCAGAGAGGACATCACTGCAAATCTGAAATTCCTGCAAACGCACACAGAGGATACAAATAGCAATAAAGATGTACCGCACAATTATTCCCTAAGATAGCTTCAGTGTATAGCCAGGTCAGAAAAATCTTCACTTACTTACACATACTGGGAGAGGATTACTCCATCCAAGTCCTTTATCCTGGATCTCACAATAACTAGTGGTCGAGCCAAATAAGATATATCTGCATGAGGCAAGAGCAGAGATTTCAGTGGAACTCCTCCTGTCCTAAATTAAGTTGGATAAAGGGATCTAAATGAAGAGAATTATTACTCAATTTTCAAATGAAGAAATACTGTTTCTCAGCTATCACTTCTCACGGAGCGTGGTGGTGGTTGTGGTAGATGCGGTCAAGCTGGATCCAACTCCTAGGGGCCCTCTGTACAACAGAATGAAGCACTCCCGGACACTGTGCCATGCCCGGCACTATTTTGGTGCTTCTCTGCTATTCATAGGGCTTTCAATGGCGGATTGTTTTGGGAGTGGATTGTCAATCTCCCATTTTTGCGGTACTGGGGTTCAAACCCAGAGCCTCAGAGAGCACAGAGCCACACTCTACTGACTGAACTAAAGCCCTGAGCATACCATTTAGTAAAATCTCAGCACTGCACTGCGATGTGGATGTTCGTTCATTTGCTCTTTCATTCTTTGATCTAGTATTGAGCATCTACTGGGTATCATGCTTGGAGTTCAACACTGTGACAAAGACTCATTTGAGTATATTCTGCAGTTTTCTTTCATTGGCGACTACCAGCTAGATCACTGACCTATTTTTAATTGGAGTGAAATTCAACTGTATGTTGTATACAGGAGATAAATCTAAAAGTATTTTAAACATATTAAAAATAAAAGGAAGGGCAAATCTATGTCAGGTGAAGGCATATAAAGAGAAGCCTAATAAAAGATTCAAAAGAGATCATCAGCGAGGTAGAGCTGATGTATATATATCAAACTGTATATACTGATAATAAAAAATATTTCTTCAAGCCAGGAGTGGTGGTGCACGCCTGTAATCCCAGCAGCCCGGGAGGCGGAGGCAGGAGGATCGCAAGTTTGAGACCAGAGGGAGTCTGCATAACTTAGTGAGATCCTGTCTCAAAAAGCAAGAAAATGAGCTGAGGGTGCAGCTCAGTGGTCCAGCACTTGCAGAGCATGCAAGCGCAAGGCCCTGGGTTCAACCCCCAGTACACAACACACACACACACACACACACACACACACACACACACACACACACACACTATATATATATATATATATATATATATATATATATATATCTTCATCTCAAGTGCCTGTGAGAAATTAATGAAAATTTACCATATGTTGTGTTGTTGTTATTGTTAGGTGCCGTGGAGTCGGTATCCGACTCATAGCGACCCTCTGTACAACAGGGGAAACACTATTGTCAGTGCTTCTCTGCCATTCATAGGGTTTTCAATGGCAGATTGATTTTTGGGAGGGGGTTGCTAGGTCCTTCTCCCAAGCCTACAGCTTCTGGTGTTCCCAGGCGGTCTCCCATCCAGATACTAACCAGGCCTGACCCTGCTTAGCTTCGGAGATCTGATGGGATTGGATGCCACAGGGTTACACCCAAAAATCTCAACAAATTCTGAAGGCAGAAACAAGCAACATTCTTTGTTATTGTAAAATTCTTAGTTTCCAATGGAGGAATACTTCTATCATGGTAGATGGCAAGACTTACAAAAATAATTGCTGAATTTAGCAAATAAGAAAATACGATGTCTGCTTTTGAAGTTGAACTTCAATTTCATATAAACAAGAAACATATAGTGTTAAGTGTGATCTAAATATTGCATGGAGCATACTTATACTAAAATTATTTGTTGTTTATATGAAATCCAAATTTAAACAGGCATCCTGTGTTTTGCCTGGCAACACCAACTTAAACCCAAAGCTCAGACCATCAACTCTAGCCCTCTCTTGGAAGTGGAAAAATAGACAAAGAAGGGGTTATTTTGATGGCTGAAGTAATTAATCCTGACTATCAAGGAGAAGGGCTGGGATTTAGCTCAGTTGGTAGAGTGCTGTTCTGCAGTCTCTGAGGCCCGGAGTTCGATTCCCAGCACCGCAAAATGGGAGAAGGGTGTGGCAACCCACTCCCAAGGCAATCCCAAAGCAGCCATTGAAAACCCTATGAGGGTCGCTATGAGTTGGACTCGACTCGATGGCACCTAACAACAACAACAACAATCAAGGAGAAGGTCTACAGTCGGAGCCCTGTGGCATCTGATCCCATCAGATGTCGCAAGCTAAGCAGGGTCAGACCTGGTTAGTACTTGGATGGGAGGCCACCTGGGAATACCAGGTGCTGTAGGTTTGGGAGAAGGACCTGGCAACCCACTCCCAAAAATTGGCAACCCACTTCCAAAAACTCCGCCATTGAAAACTCTGTGAACAGCAGAGAAGCACTGACAATAGTGTTTCGACTGTTGTAGATAACCACTCAACAGCACCTAACAACAGTAACAACATCAAGGGGAAATTGGCTTAATATGGTGGTGCACACCTGTAAACCCAGCACTTCGGAGCTGAGGCAGGAGGATCTCAAGTTCAAGGTAAACCTGAGCTACAAAATAAAGGGGGTTGGGGAGGATGGATTGTTTCCGCACAATGGTGATATGTAACCATGTTTATAAAAATTTACACATGTACAAGGCAATACATCCTACTGTGTTATTCTGAGTAGCAAAAGGTTGGAAACATTCATGGATCTATTGAGGGGGTTGTTAAACCATGACATATCTATACAATAAATTTGTATGAAGTTGTTAAAGGGAATTAATAAGGAACTTTCTATATACAAATGAAATCTCTTCAATATACCAATAAGTATAAGTATAAAAGCAAACGGAGATTCAAAATGACATTTGTTATTGGAAAGGGGAATTTTTTAAGCTTATATTTGTAGAAGGAAACATTAGAAAAAACACACAAGAAACCAGCAAAAGTAAATCCTTTCTTGAGGACAGGAAGGAATGATATATGTGGAGACAGAATGGAAGTGAGAATTCTCAATGTATATTTTTTATATTCAAAGTTTCAAAGAGATGAACACATTAGCTATTTTAAAAAATTAATTCAGAAGAATTATTTCCACTTTGCCACATACTCACCCTTTGGAACAGCTGAATTCTATTGTTGATCCAAAAGAAAAATCTGTCTTCACTTCCACTTGCCCATTAGGCAAATCCCCTGGATTCCTGCACCGTTTCTCTGGGAGAAAAATGTAAAAGATCGTGATTCCAAGTACTCACAGATCGGACATTAGAAAAGAAGAGTGATGGAGCCAATTCCTCCCTCTGCTTCTAAAAAAACCCTGATGTTTAGATTCACACTTACTTCTGATCCTGATTCACTGAATTTTTCATTTATTTGTTTTGTTTTGTTTTGTTCATTTTCAGTACTAAGAGGGTGAACCCAGGGCTTCACACATACTTTGCAAGTGCTCTACCACTGAGTTGTACTCCCTGTTGTTGTTGTTGTGTTAGGTGCCGTCGAGTCGGTATCTGACTCATAGCGACCCTCATAAGGTTTTCAATGGCTGACTGTTTCAGGATTGCCTTGGGAGTGGATTGCCAGGTCCTTCTCCCATTTTTTTGGTTCTGGGAATTGAACTCGGGACCTCAGAGACTGCAGCGCAGCGCTCTACCAACTGAGCTAAATCCCAGCCCGGGTTGTACTCCCTAGCCCTCTTTTATTCTTTGTTTTGAGACAGGGTCTTGCTAAATTGTGCAAGGTTGCCTTTGGCCTTGAACTTGTGATCCTCATGCCACGCCCCACTTCACTGAATTTTTATTTTGGAGGGAAAATACATACAAAATCTGATCTCATGTTTGGTCTTTCGTTGCAAAAGGATCAACAACAACAAAAAGTTATGGACTATAAATCCTTACTATTGGAACACATTCCGTGCTTGCAGTGAATCACCTTCTTTGGGGTGAGATTTCTTCAGCAAACATATTACTACTTTCTAGCTATTTGACTTCTTATTATTTTTACAAAGTAAATCTGGCACTCGGTATATCAAAAAATGGGATTTGTGGTTCATTTCTGGAAAGAGGCATTTGATGAATCCCTTCGCATAGAATGGACTTTTTTATTGGAAACTTTTAATGTACACCTTAATGTGATTCATTCTGACATGCTTTTCGTTGTGACATTTCCATATGTGCATTTTGTTGTACATTACACAGATAAGTTCCCCCTTACCCTCTTGTGTGCTTCCTCTCCCATCCCAACCCCCCACCAAAGACTTTTCTTCCATTTACTTGTCTTTTTATGGTAATATTTTTCTATATATCCTTGGGTTCCAGTTATGTTTAAGATCGAAACTTTTTCTGTAGTGAACTTTCTTTTTACATTGTCAGTACTATTACATGGATTTTCTAGTCCATCTATATTAATACCAATAGAATGGACTTCTTCAACGCAACTAGCTGACTCCTCCTTTTTTGGCTTTAACTTTTTTCTGTTTTCCAAAATGTGTCATCTGTGTGTACATTAGAATAAGCAGTTGACAGACTGCATGGTCTTAGTGACTAAAGATTCAGGAAGCTGGGTGCTTTGGCACACCCCTGAAATCCTAGCCATTTGGGAAGCTGAGAAAGGAGGATCCACTGCGAGTTCAAGGCCAGAGGCAGCCCACACAACTTAGCAAGACCCTATTTCAAAGTAAAAGGGGAGGGTGCTGGGGTGCATCTGAATGGTGGAGCATTTGTCTAGCCCATACGAGGCCCTGAGTTCAACCCCTATTATTACAAAGAAAAAAAAAAAGAAAAGATTCAGGAAGTATAGATTCTGAGGCAACCTTTTCAAGCTGGCAGAAGCAGAAGTGAGAAGAATAAATATTGATACTTACTGACACAGAAGTCATGGTAGTGCCACAGGCCATCAGCTCCACAGACGATTTTCAGATTTGAACTGATCCTACTATAGCCAGGGCGGCAGACATATTTCAGAGTCGTCTGAGTTGGGAACTCTGTCTGGTTTGTCTTGTTTGTTGGAGAAGCAAAGGATAAATTGGGTGGAGGACCACATTTGCCTGGACACAAAAATGCCAAGGAGCACCAAATATTATATCTTGGGACACATCATCTTACTGTCTCAGTAGTACAATTTGAGAGCACAGATCGTTCCTTTCTGCTCTAGTCAAGAAAATTCATGGTTCCCCTCTGTTCAATGAATCTAGTGAGTGGCCAGTAAATATGTGTTTGTTGATAAATTGAGAATGATGAAAGTAGTGATAAAAGGCATAAATTGTCATCTCTACTACATAAGATGGGCTGGGATTTAGCTCAGTTGGTAGAGCGCTGCTCTGCAGTCTCTGAGGCCCCAAATTTGATTCCCAGCACCACAAAAATGGGAGAAGGATGTGGCAATCCACTCCCAAGGCAATCCCAAAACAATCCGCCATTAAAAACCCTATGAGGGTTGCTATGAGTCGGACACGACTTGACAGCAACTAGCAACAACAACTTTATAAGATAATTTATCTAAAAAGGATGGCAGATGTAAATTTCATCAGCCAGTCAGATGCTCCATTTCTGCTGCCTCAGGCACACCTATGCATGGCCAGAAATCCCCAAAAGTTTGCCTTAGCAGAAACATACTATTTCATTAAAAATGACACTATACACCAGGCATGGTGGGGCACACCTGGAATCTCTGCACTTGGGAGGCTGAGGCAGGAAGATCTCAAGTTCCAGGCCAAGTTGGGCTACCCAGTGAGACTCTGTCTCAAAAACAAAAATGAAACCAAATACAAAACAACATTCTATAATGTTGATTGCCTCAGAGAAAGGAAGCTGGGTATCTGGGAGATGAGTGAAACGGCATTTTTAATTTGTGTTTTTTTCTTTAGCATCTTTTGGAATTTGGAGGGTGGAAGAAGCAGCAGAGAGTCTTTGAAACATAAAAATATTAATCCTGCTTTGCTTGCAAAAATTAAATACGGACTAATTTGCCCAGTGGACTGGGATTTAGCTCAGTTGGTAGAGCACTGCGCTGTAGTCTCTGAGGTCCTGAGTTCAATTCCCAGCACCACAAAAATGGGAGAAAGGCCTGGCAATCCACTCCCAAGGCAATCCTGAGACAGTCAGCCATTGAAAACCCTATAAGGGTCTCTATGAGTCAGATACCGACTCAATGGCACCTAACAACAACAACAGCAATTTGCCCAGTAACAGTACCACCTCTCCCTTCTGAGTAAACTCTCCAACAGTAGAAATTGTTCAGTCAGACTGATGGATAAATTAGATTTGTTTCAAGTCATGGTTATGAAACAGATTGCTTTGAAAATTCCCAAAGAGGAGATTCTAGGGGAAATGCCTAGAAAATCTGCTTCTTTAGTGTGCAAAGCAAATTTCCCCTAAGTACTTTCTGGCCAAATAAACCCATTGTTGCTGAAACTGGAGTCCTGCTGGATTTGTTGCTGTTGTTGTTAGGTGCTATCAAGTCATGTCCGATTCAAAGCGACCTTCATAGGGTTTTCAATGGCTGATTGTTTCAGGATTGCCTCGGGAGTGGATTACCACATCCTTCTCACATTTTTGCAGTGCTGGGAATTGAACCCAGGACCTCAGAGACTTCAGAGCAGCACTCTACCAACTGAGTTAAATCCCAGCCCCACTGGAAATTTAGCCACCCTCTTCTTAGTCTCATAGTGTGGATGATCTGAATTGTGGATTGCCCACCTGGACTTCTTCCCCACCACTCACCAAGAACAGTAACCAATAAAGCAGCCATCAAGGTGATTTGGAACAGAGTTGGACCAGAGATTCTGTGCAGCCTAGAGAAGGGCCAGGCTGCCATTTCCCCTTTTCTCTGAAGGGTCCCATTTGGAGCTTTTGGGGGGTACATGCCCTGATGCTGCTTCTCCAATATTTTCTGCTGAAAAAAACAACGCAATTGAATAAATGGTTATTAAATTCCTACTTGTCATAAAGCACTAGAATAAATGCTATGGGATCCATGTCTTCTAGGAAGTCACAGCCTCATTGGAAGAAAGGACTTGAGCATAAATGTTAAAACACAAGACAGGGAGCGTTGGCCTCTACAGAAAGCTCTGCTCAGAACAGACTAATTCCAAGTGAAAGAACGGAGTGGGCTCTACAGAGGAGGCTGCACCTGAGCCAGGTATGCTATCAAGAGAATAAATGCAGGCCATGTTAGGTGGTGGTGGTGGTTGTTAGGTGCCATCAAGTCAGTGTCTGACTCATAGTGACCTTGTGTACAACAGGAGAAACAGTATTGTTAGTGCTTCTCTGCTATTCATAGGGTTTTCAATGGCTGATTGTTTTTTGGGAGTGGGTTGCCAGGTCCTTCTCCCAAACCTATAGCACCTGGAGTTCCCAGGTGGTCTCCCATTCAAATACTAACCAAGCCCAACCCTGCTTAGCTTCCGAGGTCTGATGGGATGGGACGCCACTGTGCCAAGACTGCAGGCATGCCAGCATAGCAGATGATACTTCCATTTGGCAGGTAAATCAAATGCTCGAGATGGGAAGATGGGTATTAAGGAGGGGATATCTTACAGGTGTATCTGAAGAGGATATGAAGGCCAAATTTAGGAACTTACAGACTTACTCTTGGAGGACTAAAAAGACATTGGTTTTTGTTTGGAGTCTTGTTCATGATGTGTGTGTGTTTGTGAGCTACAGAGTGACATGATCATTGGGCTTTACAAAGATGCTATGGGAGATATGTTCATGACAGATTGAAGGGGAAAGAGGAAAAATGTGGGGAGGTTAGTGTTAAAACATTTCCAGTGGCCAGATCACCATCACAGTGATCTGAATAAGGAAATGGCAGAGGAGTTGAGAAAAGGGAAGAACTTTGAAATAAAGCAAAAAGGCAGGTAAAGGAAAAGCTGGAGAAAAGGAGTTGGATCCCTCTGTGCAATATCAGGAATTCTCTCGGCACCCGTGGACAATAGCTGTGGACCACCAAGCAATTTGCAGTTTTGAAAAACCAAATGTTGTTTTATATATATGAAAAAATACCCAGGACAAAAGTACTTATGTTTTTTAATCAGGCTCTTTAAAGACTTGTTTAAGGAAAATCACTGAGGATATTTTTATTTTTCACCCACACTTCACATCCCCTTTGGAGAACACAATATATCCTAAGTTTACATTAGAAATAGTCTTTATTCTCAAAGGGATATGTGACGTTGACTCCCTATAAAATATTGAATTTTGTCCTATATTGTTGTTGTTAGGTGCCCTCAAGTCGGTATCTGACTCATAGCAACTCTGTGTGCAACAGACAAAACACTACTGTCAGTGCTTCTCTGCTATTCATAGGGTTTTCAATGGCAGATTGGTTTTTTTTGGGGGGGGTGGGGAGAGTGGGTTGCTGGGTCCTTCTGCCAAGCCTGCAGCACCTGGTGTTCCCAGGTGGTCTCCCATCCAAGTACTAACCAGGC
Source organism: Pedetes capensis (assembly GCA_007922755.1). Taxonomy (NCBI): domain Eukaryota; kingdom Metazoa; phylum Chordata; class Mammalia; order Rodentia; family Pedetidae; genus Pedetes; species Pedetes capensis. Next base: position 76,711 of record VMDO01002259.1, read on the forward strand.
CTGACCCTGCTTAGCTTCTGAGATCTGATGGGATTGGATGTCACAGGGCTACGGCTGCAGGCTTGTCTTGTATTATTCCACTGCTATTGGACTCAGATGGTTCAATATTCCCATGTGTCCATAATTTATACTAAGCCCATGCCCATTTAAGGAAATGGAGTTTGTAAGCTGGTATTCCATGGAAGTTCCCCCAATACCTCCCTCAAAAATGTTTCTGTCCACATTACAGAGCTGAAGGAAGTTTCAATGGCCTTCCACATTATGTTGTTGCTAGGTGCCATCAAGTTGTGTCTGAATCATAAGCAACCTTCAGAGGGTTTTCAATGGCTGATTGTTTTGAGATTGTTTTGGGAGCAGACTGCCATGTCCTTCTCCCATTTTTGCGATGCTGGGGATCGAACCTGAGTCCTCAGAAAGTACAGGGCAGCACTCTACCCACTGAGCCAAACCCCAGCCCACCCATATTATGGGGAGAGCCTAAATCCTTCATTGCATAAAGACCTGTGTAAGCTTCTTCTCTCCTAAAATTCGGTTCTGATGAAGCTGTCCCTTCACCTGCTACCAGGTGTGGACACCCTGCCTCACACACACGAGCTCCATACATGGCCATTGGCACAATTGAGCCAAAACAAATTCACCTACTGAACAATTTACCAAATCAATTTGCTTACTGAAAATGTGTTTGCGGAATTCATGCTAAATGAATCCAAGGGGTCTAAAGAGTTTGGGAAGAGCCAGGACCAATGTGTTGGGTTTTGCACTCCCCGTCTTTCTTCTGCCCTCCTTTCTCTTTTCCTAGAACGCCCTCCTGTCTCTTGTCTCCCCCTTTCTGCCAGTAATCTGGGGAAACCAGAGAGAGCTGAAAGGCAAGTTGCATGTCAGGAAAACCATTAAATTATCTTTGAAATCTACAAAATGTGATCAGTTTCTCCCACCCAATAAAAAACTTATGAATTATAAAACCTACAAGAATAAATTTCTTTCATTTTTGACAAGTCAGAGAGTTGGTAGGTTTGTTGAATTTCAGTGAAACTGAAGAGATTAAAAATGCCAATGTGTGCGGTGGCTCATGCCTGTAATCGCAGAGGCTTGGGAGGCGGAGGCAGGAGAATTGCAAATTCGAGACCAGAGGCAGTCTGCATAATTTAGCGAGACCCTGTCTCAAAATAAGTAAGAAAAATGGGTTGAGGGTGCAGCTCAGTGGTCCAGCACTTGTAGAGCGTGCAAGTACGAGGCCCTGGGTTCAACCCCCAGTACTGAGAAGAAAAAAAAAAAAAAAATATATATATATATATATATATATATATATATATACCAATGTGTCAGCAGAAGAAACTTTGACTATGAAAAATCAAAAGGATAACAGTTTACAGTAAGGATTTCCCATGTGAATTGTTGCTGTGGTTATAGTCACAATGGTGAATATATTCAGCAAAATATTCATAACTATACTCATAAAAATATAACCAAAGATTAAATCTTCAGCTTCAAGAAATTGGGCAAAAATACCTAAAATGCTGCTAAGAAGAACATCTTGGTTAGGTATATTCAAAAAGAATATATTTGTAATCATTGAATATACTCAAGATGAATATTTCTTAAACAGTGTTAGGGAAATAGATAATTTGACAGACTCAGCAAATTGGCTTCTGGAAACTGAGTCTTCAGGAATTGGCATTTGCTCAGTTGTCATGATGGACTGAATATGAAATGTTCTCCACAGGATCATGTTTGGATGTTTGGTCTCTAGCTTGTAGCACTATTTTTGGTGGTTGTGGAAACTCTGGGAGGTAGGACATAACTAGAGGAAGTAGGTCACTGTGGGCAGATCCTTAGGCTACACCATCCCAAGGAACTTCCTGTCTTGCTCTCTGTTTCCTGGCCTGCCTCATGTGAACTGAACTGCTTCACCCTCTGAAACCATGAGCCAAATAAAACCTTCCTCCTTTATGTTGCTTCTGTCAAGCATTTCATTGTGGCAGCACAAAACGTAACTAATACAGTTGGCCTCAGTTGGCCTGTACAACTAAGATTCCTGACATATCCAAATGCTTTCTTCCCTCCTACCCCTGCCCACATCACCCACCCTCTCTCCCTTTCCTCTTTGGCTCCCACTTATTCTGCCAGTGTCTCCTCCAATGTCCCCTTATCCTCCAGATCTACTTCCATGTATCAAGTTCAGTTTAGTGCTTATAACTCTTATTGTGATGTGGCTGGTGGCTGGTAACTAACTGAATCTGTCTTCAACACTAGACCATAGAATCCTCAAAATCAAAGAGCAGGCTTTTATTTATCTGTGCCCCACAGAGAACTTGGCACTATGGCTCACAAAGTCAAATTGCTCAATAAATATTTGCTGAAGGGAAATGCAAAAGCACTTAGTAAGAAGACATGTTTTAAAGAAAAATAATCCTCTTCCATATCCACAGTTACCTTTATAGTCTTTGCTTTGTCAAGGTCAGATTCTAACTGATTTTAAAGAAATACAACTGTATTTAAAGGAAAACTGAGCCAAGCCCTTTGATACTAAGCTTGTTGTTATTGTTAGGTGCTGTTGAATTGGTGTCCGAATCATAGCGACCCTCATAGGGTTTTCAATGGCTGACTGTTTTGGGATTGCCTTGGGAGTGGGTTGCCAGGTCCTTCTCCCATTTTTGTGGTACTGGGAATTGAACTCTGGACCTCAGAGACTGCAGCGCAGCGCTCTACCAACTGAACTAAATCCCAGCCCTTGATACTAAGCTAGTTTTCCATTATTAACCTGGAGTCAGGTTCAGGTTGATGATCTTCTTGTCCCCCAATCAATGGGGGACAGTGACAGAGGGAAAAGACAAACAAAACCTAGTTTTCCACCTTCCTTCTCCCTCCATGGCTATGATATGGACATAGTAGGAAAGTTATTTCATTCCTGTACTTCTGACTCACATCAAGGCCATGGTGCCGGGGAAAGAGGAGGGCACTGTGTCCAGGACCTTGAGCCTGGGGTCTGGATTCAGACCCTGACTATATGGGTTTAAATCCTGGTTCCACCCTATGAGAACCAAGCAGCAATGGGCAAGACATTCAGCTCCTCCACACCTCAGTTTCTTCTTTGATAACATAAGAATCATAATTGTCCATGGTTCTCAGAATTGCTGAGAGGGGCTCTGCATGGTGCATGGACAGTGCCTAATAAACATTCAAAAGAAACATTTGAGAATGGTTTGATAGAACTGGCATTAGAACCCCACCCTGTCAGAAGCAGAAATCCTAGAAATCAAAGCATGATCAACATAAAGAGGTGAATTATAATCATGGTGGCTGTATGACCAAGGGATTCTATGCCTGGTGCAGAGGATCAGCCCCTGCATGTGGGGCCAGAAGCCCTTGGTCCCATTTCCACAGTGGCTGCTGGAACAGTGAGACCCACTGTGACACCCCCAGAGGAGAGATGCTTTCCCGGGGGGATTTCTTCCCTCAGCCTCACCTGTCTCCATGGGAGGAATCAACCGCACCTATAGCTTTGATCATCATGCATGAATCGCTCACAGACTTCTGTAGATGTAAAAACTGACATGCTCCATCAAAATTCTCTTATTCTGCCCTATTTGAATCTTCCTACATGTAAGTTTTAGCCCACTCAAGCCTGTCTTCTTCATTCTGATTGCTAACTAGTAGAATTTCTGTGCTTAGCCTTAAAACTATAAGCCTTTCTACAATCAGTGAAAGAAATCTTAGCAGAATAAGGAGAAAATGTTTCTTCTTCTTCTCCTGCAACTGCAGAAAAGCATGCAGACACTCTGCATGATAAAAATCAACTTTGCCAATGTTATTCGCTAGGAATTCCCACATTCCTAGGCTTTTGAGATTTCTGCAACCTGAAAGTAACCTTTAACTTCAGAAAAGTCTGTAGTTCTGATGGCTAGGATTTAGCTCAGTTGGTAGAGCACTGCTCTGCAGTCTCTGAGGTCCTAAGTTCAATTCCCAGCACCACAAAAATGGGAGAAGGATGTGGCAATCCACTCCTGAGACAATCCCAAAACAATCAGCCATTGAAAACCCTATGAGGGGCACTATGAGTCAGACACAACTTGATGGCACCTAACAACAACAATAATAGTTCTGACTGTTATCTTAGGAACTTCTATGCTCATATTACATTCAAATGTATCCATAGGCCTATAGCCAGCCTTATGTGATGCTTCTACCTTTTCTGTATTCTGTACTTTTCATTCACCATATTTAGGCACAGAACAGAAATCAGCAAAAGAAAAATCAGGACCGGAAAGGTATTGTGTCCTGGCCGACCAAGGAAGAAGATAATTTCAAGAAGGAAAGGTAATCGACATTGTCAAACTTGGAAAATGAGGGAGAGTAAGGAAGGAGGATGGCTAAGACTTCTAGCTTCCGAGACTGCCTGAGAGCTGACTGGTGTCTTCTCATTAGCAACTCTACAAGTCTTTTGCTCAGAGCAATGGGGATTTAGAGCAGTTAATAAAATCTCCAGGCTGGGATTTAGCTCAGTTGGTAGAGTGTCGCTCTGCAGTCTCTGAGGTCTCAAGTTCGAGTCCCAGCACTGCAAAAGTAAGAAAAGGACATGACAATCCACTCCCAAGGCAAACCTGAAACAATCAGCCATTGAAAACCCTATAAGGGTTGCTATGATTCAGACACTACTGGAAGACACCTAACAACAACAACAATAAAATCACCAAAGAAAACTGCATCCCTTTTCAGAATATAGACTGTGAAAGCCAAGTCTCCTTTGATCCCCCTGGGGAGCTGGTTCACCTCTGGACTTAACTTCTCTGTGCTGGGGGAAGATGGTAAAGGGTCAACAGACCGACACATTTGTCTCTTAAATGTAAAGACAAGCATAATATCATTGTACACTTATTTTCTGTTTCACTTTATCTTATTACTATGCATTAATTATCCCCCCTTTTATAACTTAAAAAAATTGAAGCTCAGAATGGGTTTAACATACTTTTCAAGACGGGCGTGGGGGCACACACCTGCCATTCCAGGGACTCAGAAGGTGGAGGCAGGAGGAGCGAGAGTTCAAGGCCGGAGGCAGCCTCCATCACTTGGCAAGATCCTGCCTCAAAATAAAAGTGAAAAATGGCCTCGGGGGGGCTGCAGCATTTGCAAAAGCATGCAGGAGGCCCTGGGTTCAACCCCCTCCCCTAGTACTACAATAAATATTAATTAATTAATTAATTTTCAAGTTACATAATTCCCTAGTGAAATATTCCTGAAAAGATTTCTGCTGGACAAAAAAAAAAAAAAAACCCACTTAGGTTTTTGCCTCTGTCTTTTTCTTCCAATCCTGCACTGCCTTAAGACCAGCCCACCAGTCTTTCTCCCCAAGACCCTCCAAGTGCCCCGCAGCCCACTGACCTGCAATCACAAAGGAAGAAGACTCTACAATGGTGCCTCGATCTCTGTTGCCCTACCTGCTCCCAAGGTCAGGCTTTGTCATATTATCCCAAAATTGGACAGTAATTGCTCCAGCAAAATGTCCCTCACTTCCACCCATGCAGCTGGCTGGTCAACTGAATGAAGACAGGTGGGCTGAAATTTTCCCCTGGCCCAGTGAATGATTAACAGCAGAATCAGCTCAGCAATGTTTACCTAACATCCTTTCTCTTCACCAGCGATTGCTCCCGAGCACATGTTGCAATGATTACTCTCTCCTCTGCCAACCATTTCCCCTAAGTGAGGAAGATGACTGGAGTTCAGTGACAGAATTCCACTTTCCTTTTCATAAGCACAGGAGGGTTTTGTAAGAGGCCAGCCAGCCAGCTTGGAAATCTCGAGTATTGCGAGGTTCAAACAAGATCCACCAAAATGATCCACTTCCGGTAACACAAGGTCCAAAGCATTTCTGGGGCTCAGGGTCTGATGGTCTTGCCCTGCACTGGTTCCCATCCATCCTAAACAAGGACAAAAGGTAGAGAATTTATCAGACATTTATTGAGCTCCTGCTGTGTGCCTTTTTCTGGAACATACTCAGCTTAAAGAATGTTAACGACTCTCACCACCGTGACTATAGGCCAGGCACCAAAGGACCTCCAGGGGTTGGTCTGTCATTGGGTGCTCTTGCAAGAATGCAGTGAGTGGCCGGTAGTGTTTGATATCACACAGGTCTAGGAAGGAACCCAACCCTGGCATTGCTCAAGTAAGGAATTAATCCGAAAGCTTCAGATGCGTGTGCCTGAAAGATTGCTATTCAAAGGCAGTTCTTCCTGACAACGTAACTTTTCTGTGCAATAAACACCAAAAGTCTCATAAAGGTTTCAGAAAGGAAGAAGTTAAACCACAGCAGGCCAAGTTCATCAGGGAAGTTTTGACAGAAGATGTGAGATTGAAGCTGGGATGGAATGAGTTAGAAATTATGGTGGGTGGTGGTTGGTAGGTGCCGTGGAGTTGTGTCCGACCCAGCGACTCTCATAAGGTTTTCAATGGCTGATTGTTTCGGGATTGCTTCAGGAGTGGATTGCCATGTCTTTCTCCCATTTTTGCAGTGCTGGGGATGGAACCCGGGTCTTCAGAGACTGCAGAACAGTGCTCTACCAACTGAGCTAAACCTCAGCACTTAGAAATTATTGTTGTTGTTGTTGTTGTTGTTAGGTGCCATCGAGTTGGTATCTGGCTCATAGCGACCCTCATAGGGTTTTCAATGGCTGTTTCGGGATTCCCTTGGGAGTGGATTGCCAGGTCCTTCTCCCATTAGAAATTATTAGATGGAAGTAAAAAGGATGTAAGAGGTAAAGAAAACACGGTCACATGACAAAGGGAAGAGACTCATTTGACATGAGGGAGCACAGAGGAGGATTCTAGGTCAAAAAGTCTTGAGAGCTAAGGTGGGGGAAGTAACATATTAGAGGCTGGGTCTTCAAAATATCATGTCTTTTCTCTACTTTCCACCCTGATTGTGGCAAATTTTTCTCTGTAGGTCATCAAATTGTCTTACTCTCTATGGGTAATCTTGCCTCCTGTTGTTGTTAGGTGCCATGGAGTGGGTCCAACTCATAGCAACCCCAGTAGGGTTTTCAATGGCTGATTGTTTCGAGATTGCCTCAGGAGTGGATTGCCACATCCTTCTCCCGTTTTTGCAGTGCTGGGAATCAAAACTGGGACCTCAAAGAGTGCAGAGCAGCGCTCTACCCACTGAGCTAAACCCCAGCCCTGTTGCAAAGATAAAAAAGTCAAAAATGGGTTGAGGGTATAGCTCAGTGGTAGACACTTGCAAAGCATGAGTGAGGCCCTGGGTTCAAATGTCCAGAGAGGGGGGTAGAGAGGGGTGAAAGGGAGAGAGAGAGAAAGAACATATTCACTTGTGTTTCGTGTTTCACCATCTGAAACCTCATGGTTGATGCGCTTGCAGGTTTTACCCACAAGGCCACGAGCAATATTACTGCAGAAGACTTAGAGACGTGGTTTCGTAAGCCAGGTGTAGGGAGAGATGGGCCCCAACTTTTGTCTCACGGGTCATTTTAAGGATGTGATTGCCCTGAGCCTATTTTTCCACACTGAGAGGTTAATTTCGGCCTCATACGTTTTGGGTAATCTGAGGTTAATGTTTGCCTCAAAAGTCATGTTTCATATTAAAATATGAAGTGCACTTGGGTATCCAAGCTTCCTCATTCTCTTTACAGAGAGGAAATTAAACTCTCCACTGTCCATTTATGTGCTGCCAACTCTGATCTGGGGCCTGTAGCCATAGCCCTGTGGCATCCGATCCCTTCAGATCTCGGAAACTAAGCATGTCGGGCCTGGTTAGTACTTGGATGGGAGACCGCCTGGGAACACCAGGTGCTGTAGGCTTGGAAGACGGACCTGGCAACCCATTCCCCAAAATCAATCTGCCATTGAAAACCCTATGAACATCAGAGAAGCACTGACAATAGTGTTTCCCTAGTTGTACTTAGGGTCTCTATGAGTTGGATACCGAACTTGACGGCACCAAACAACAACTCTGATCTTAAACTGATAACCACTGTACTTGGTCTCACTATATCCTAAGTTCAAGAATTCACACCGACACAGAGACAGACAGACAGACAGACAGACACACACACACACACACACACACACACACACACACACACGGTACATTATACAACTGCAGCTGTCTACTATGAAATTGTATTTCAACCCAGTAAGAGATGATCAGAAACTAGTTTCAGAGTCAAGAAGGAAATTTATTCATGGATATATTTCTATTCCCATCTACTCAGCTAGGATGTTTCAATATTTTTGCCTCTAACTCAGCTTTCTTCCTCTCCAGAGAACATTTTGCTTCTTCCACTGTTAAGCCGCTGTCCTTTATTCTTTTCATGAAGTTCTCTATGGCACTGCAAAGGTCCTCATTCTCCTGAAAGGCAAGCTGAAGGAAGAAAAAAATGTAAAGTTACAGCTGGAGGGCTGAGATCCCGCTCTATCCTCTGAAGCCAGTAAGCTGCAAATAGTCTCTGAGTAGGGGCCCCAGAACCAGGGAGCTTCCGCAGGAATCTGGGTCTTCAACATGATGAATCATTTACATTTTCTGGTGTAAATATACTTAGTATTTATTTCCGCAGTAATAAAGATGAACTAGAAGAAGATTTTTAGGACAAGAGATCTGTTTAGTGTGTATTGGAGTCTAGAAGATTTTCAGAGACTTTTTGCATCAGTACTTAACAAATCTTGGGCATTGGGTTTATGTATCTGGTTCTGTAGGGCAAATGAGTGGCTCCTACCAAGAGGGTTTTGTAAGGCAGTTGTGATGACAGTGGTGAATGGGAAGTCTTCATATAGAAAAGTGAGCTGACACTTTATGTCCTATCATCAAGCCCAGACCAACCCATAAAAAACATTATCCCAAAATGAACAGGTATTTACTAAGCATGGACCAGGAGTAATGCCAGGCCCCAGAGGTGCAGCTGAACACCAGACAGATAGGACCCTTCACTTACAAGTGCCTTCTCAAGCCCAGTAGGTAGAGCTTGTTTGGGACTTTCCGGGATCCGCTTACAGACAGGAAGTGGGTGGCTCCACTCTCCATCAATGCACTGCTGCTCGCTCCTGCCCACCAGGCGGTACCTGAACACACGTTGCAACAGCACTTAGCCTTTCCTCCTTTCAGACTGGGTAACTGAGGCTGGTTTTGTGTGGCTCTATTTCAGTATTTCACACTGTGATCGACTCCATCTCCCTGCCCCTGAACCTTAATATTATTCTTAAGTCATCCTAGCATTACAAAGCAGCTATCAAGTAAAAGTACTCTCCTAGAAGGACAGGAGGACCCAAGGGAAAAGTCAGCCCCTCATCCATAGAGAGGGAGGAGGACCTGGCAACCCACTCCCAAAAATCCGCCATTGAAAACCCTATGAATAGTAGAGACGCATTGACAATTGTGTTTAGTCTGTTGTATGTAGGGTCACTATGAGTCGGACACCAACTCAATGCCACCTAACAACAACAACAATACATAGAGAAGTGAAAAATCTGGAATTGGTGTGCTTATGCCCACGGTTTTTGGGTGGGAAGGGTGAGGGAAGAAGAGCTTGATGATTCAATAACCTAAAAAGGCACCTGTCATTTAAGCTGTAAAAAACAGAAGAAAGTTGAAGATAACTGTCAAATAAATCTTAGTGAGCAGGCTAAAAAGGAGCAGTAGTTTTTAATGAGAAAAATATGAGCGTTGACTGCAAAGTCTATTGCAAGTACAGAATGAAACAAATGCCAGTGAGGTCACATGAATCAATTGGACTGAGGCAAGGGAAATAAAAGGGGAAGAGATCCACACCAGGGAAGACTGTTGTTGTCGGGTGCCAATGAGTTGGATCTGACTCATGGCAACCCTAAGTACAGCAGAACAAAACACGACCCAACACTGTGCTGTGCACACGATCTTTTTATATTTGAGCCCATTGTTACAGCCACTATGTTTCTTCTCACTTTGAGGTGTGTCACATCAGCAAAAGGAGGGCCCAGAGGCTCTACTCCACTCCTGACATTAAGATCAGCTCTGCTTTGAGGAGGCAACTCTTCCCCAGTCATTTCTTAAATGACTTATGGACTAGAGGGCTTATTACTGGCACTGTAGTTGACAGTGCATCTTTGCTGTTCATAGAGTTTTCAATGGCTAATTGTTCTGGGAGTGGGCTGCCGGATCCTTCTCCCTAGTCCGTTTTAGTCTGGAAGCTCAGCTGAAACCTGTCCACCAGTGGCATAGCTTTCAGCATCAGAGCAACATGCAAGCCCCCACAGCACAACAGGCTGACAGACACATTCAAAGGTAGACTTTAATTAGGCCACTTTAAGGGTCTATACTCCAAATTGTTCTCTTTCTGAACTTCTGTGTTTCTCTGGGGTGTTTGTCCTTCGATTCTTTAGGGGGAAAAATGCATTTTTAATACTTAACAGGGAGACAAAAAGTGATACCTTCACCAGGATAAACAAGATACTGTGATAGGATCAGTCTGTTTTCCAGGAATCAGAGAGGGCGAGTGATGGGTTAAAGCAGCTTTTAACCTCAAAATGAGCCCAGAATCCTGAAGCAGCAGGAAATGAGGGGATCAGCAGGACACAGACTGGGTCAGTCTCCAAAGCAATGCTACCAGGAGCAAGATCTATTTGAAAGGCTGAGTCCTTACCCCTCCTCACAGTGGTAAGTGATGACGGATCCGAGGGTGAAATTTTCTCCTTCGAAATAGCCATGAACTGGACTCCTAGGATAGTCACAGTCTCCTGAGGGAGAGAAGCATAGCAGTGATGCTGGGGAGGGCCAGTTATGCTCCATTAACAGCACCCCCACATCCATGTGTCTACGCTGGCACCTGCCACCCTTACAGCGGCACATGTGGGACCTTCGGGACCTAACCCCCACTGATTTGTTGTGTCGTTAGGTGTCCTTGAATTGGTGTCTAACTCATAGCGACCCAAAGTGCAACAGGTGAAACACTATTGTCAGTGCTTCTCTGCTATTCATAGGGTTTTCAATGGCTGATTGTTTTTTGGGAGTGGGTTGCCACGTCCTTCTCCCAAGCCTACAGCACCTGGTGTTCCCAGGCGGTCTCCCATCCAAGGCCTAACCAGGCCTGACTCTGCTTAGCTTCTGAGAACTGACAGGATCAGATGCCACAGTGGTATAGCTTCAGGCTTCCACTGATTTACTTCTTGCCAAAATAATTTATCCATGAGAAGGACCTCTGCCCTGGCTCATCCCTAGATTATCAGGGCTTCAGGAGTGCTTTCTGGTCGGAGCAGCTCTAGGAAAGGAAGGACAAATTGTAGAGATGCTCATTGTGAGTATACGAGAAAAGGAAAATGAGATCATATAGGAAGGCAGACAAGCAATTTCCTGAGACAGGAGGTGCAAGCTGTGAGCTCAGATGGAGGCTAACATCACCGTGGGACAGGTTTGTGAAAACACGGGAGCTGCAGAAAAAAGGGAACTGGAAAGGATGTCATGGTAGGAGTTGGGAGTTTGGATTGTAGATCTTCCACTAATCACCTGGCAGCTAAGAAACCATTTCACCCCTCTCAGCTTCCTTTCTAATAGTTTAAGACAAGTAAGATTAAATATCATTATTTCTAAGGTCCCTCTCATCTCTGACATTGTATGACATGGTAAGGTGAAAGGCTGAATTAAGAATGATGATGTAGGTATATATGGACTGGGGTTTAGCTCAGTTAGTAGAGCGCTTGCTCTGTGCTCTGAGGCCCTGGGCTCAATCCCCAGAACCCGCGTATATGGGAGAAGGACCTTGCAGCCCACTCCCAAAACAATCAGCCATCAAAAACTCTATGAATAGCGGAGAAGCACTGACAATAGTGCTGAGCATGGCACAGCGTTGGGGAGTGTTTCATCTGTTGTACAAAGGGTCATTATGAGTCGGACCCAACTCAACAGCACCTAACAACAACAACTGTGTGTGTGTGTGTGTGTGTGTGTGTGTGTGTGTGTATACACACATATACTGAAACATGTTAATGTTCAAACCAGAAGTACAGCAATAATAATAAAATAAAATGAAAGGTAAGAAAAGAAAGAAAGAAATGAAAGAAGAAAATACTTTAAACCTGTGCTGAGCTAGTGATGTAAAATGATATTACCTATATGCTTGTAATTTAACTGTATGTGGTATGCATGAGTAACCCCACACACCCCCATTTGGACATAGGTACTTTCAAACTAACCATCTATTTATTATTTTAACAACTATTGTCAAGATGCCTGCAGCTATACCACCTCGGCATCTGATCCCATCTGATCTCAGAATCTAAGCAGGGTCGGGACTGGTTAGTCCTTAGATGGGAGATGGCCTGGGGAAACCGGGTGCTGTAGGCTTGGGAGAAGGACCTGGCAGCCCGCTCTCAAAACAGCCACTAAAAACCCTAAGAGTAGCAGAGAAGCACATGGCACAGTGTTGGGGAGGGTTTCACCTGTTGTATATAAGGTCGCTATGAGTTGGTCCCGATGCAATGGCACCTAACAACAGCCACCACAACAATCAAGGTACATCTAAATTATACCAGCACCAATATACATGGCTATTTCCTCATACCCTTAATGATAGTAACTGAAATCAACATTTCATTTTTGATAATCTAATTAATAAAAGATTTATATCTAATTTTAATTTCCAGTTCCTTAATTATTATTTATGTTCAATAAAATTGAGGAATAGGGATGCTGTTTGGGGCCGTAATTTTGGACTTACCTATCCTCACATGACTTTGCCACTTTTTCTATCAAGTTGTCTTTTCCTTACTGACTTCAGGGTCTCTTTGTATATTCAAGGTATTAACTGGTTATCCATCAAATATATTGTAAATATTTTCTCCTAATCTGCCCTTCCAACCTTATTGTATATATTTTCTTTTATGCAAATCTTGCTTTATTGTTGTTGTTGTTGTTAGGTGCTGTCGAGTCGGTATCCGACTCATAGCAACCCTCTGTACAACTGGGGAAACACTATTGTCAGTGCTTCCCTGCTGTTCATAGGGTTTTCAATGGCAGATTGGTTTTTGGGAGGGGATTGCCAGGTCCTTCTCCCAAGTCTACAGCTTCTGGTGTTCCCAGGCGGTCTCCCATCCAGGTACTAACCAGGCCCGACCCTGCTTAGCTTCTGAGATCTGACGGGATCGATGCCACAGGGCTACAGCTGCAGGCCTCTTGCTTTACATCCTTTAGTAAATTTTCACAAAGATCTTGTGAATGGGCTTATTTTCACATTTCAATACTCAGCTAATAATTCTTAATAGCAAGTAAAACCATTGATTTTTCAATGTTTATCTTATACTTCAGTGTGTATTAAATTTTTAGCAGAATTTCTTGGATATTTTAGATATTTTCTGCAAATAATGACATCCTTTGACTCTGAAATCATTCTATGAATCTATCTTTTGTTTTTGGTTTTGTTTGTGAGACAGTCTTGCTGTGTTGCCCAGGCTGGCCATGAACTCCTATCTCACCTCTCTAAGTACTGGGATTAGAGGGTGTGCTACCACGCCTGGCTCTAGGGAAACTGTCCTAAAGAAATAATAGCATAAAGCCAGGTGCTGTGGTACACACACTAGCAATCCTAGCTACTCGGAGGCTGAGGCAGGAGGATTACAAGTTCCAGGCCAGAGGCAGCCTGCGTAGTTTAATGAGACCCTGTCTCAAAATAAAAAAATTAAAAGGATGCTCGGGATATAGTATAGTGTTAGAACACTTGATTAGCCTGTGCAAGGCCCTGGATTAAATCCCCTCATACTGAGAAAAAGAAAAATAGAAGGAAAGAAAGAAAAAGAGTAGTAGACATAATGATGTATAGGTATATAAGGCATTCATTTCAGCATTATTTACAATAGCAAAAATATGGAAGTGAAATAAACATCCAGCAATATAAGAGATGTGTAATAAATTATGGTATACCTATATGCAATTATGAAAAAGCAGGATATAACCCTATATTACTGGTCTGAAAAAAATGCCCATATATCTTGTTATATGAAAATTTAAAATATGTATAGCAAGGTCCCCTTTTTATATTTACCCATACATATAGATCTATATTTTTCTATCTATATCTATATCCTCATATACACACAAATACTTGCTTAATGTTTATTTCATTTAAAACACTTTATTTGGGTGTTTTCTTTAAATGTATGCATAAATATTAGGAGTGCCAAAAATGTAAATACATTTTAAGAGATATTATCTAGCTGTTACTTTTCAAAGTTGGATTATATTACCAATGTGTAGAATGATGTCTTCTCAAAAGGTGGTATTAATCAAATGAATACTAGCACCACCATCCATTTCTTAAACAGCAAGATGGAAATGTTTTGGCCCAAGATGTATATACATTTTTTTGGCACTCTCTGTATTATAAAAAAAAAAGTCATGAAATAAACACATCCAACAGATTACCCCTGAGAAGTATGAATTGTAGTGATACAAAGTAGTACTTTCACGTAGTGTATATAATTTTGCAATTGTCAAGTTATGATATTTGTCCCTCCTATTTTTGTGTATTAAAAAAAAACCTTTAAGTCATTATCTTGAAATAAAAATATAAAGTACAATAGTCATTGCCGCAAACTACCTTGATTAGACCTGGGAGGACAGGAATCTTACTTGAAACCAGAAGCAGCCACTGTTTGGACACTGTTCATTTTGGTGGACTCTGCCACTCGAGTTGAGGATTCCTTCTGTGAACGCCATTTGTATCTCGGTTGTCTGCTCCATCCTAGGCTTTGCCCAGATGCAAAGAGGAAAGCGTGGCAGAGATGTGGGGACTGTCTGGGGTGACAATGCTAGTGAGCCCCTTCTGGGTTCCTGACTCTTTCTCCGGTACTTACTACTTGTACAGATGGGAAGGGGAGGCTCCCAGGTGTGGTCTTCTAGGCACTGGCTCCAGCTGCTGCCCCGGAGGATATAGTGATCAGTGCACTTGAATGCGATTTTGTCGTTTAAATTCACAGGCCCTGAAGAATTGAACTCGCCATTCTCCAGCACAGGGTCAGGACAGTGGCCCACTGAAGAAGAAAACAGACAGTGACATGTAAGGGCCAGGCTGCAGCCTATCATAGCAAAGGCCAGACTTCCTCTGGCTTCAGAGAGAAAACAGTACATTAGAGTTGAATGCTGCATATATTTAATAGGGACAGGTCCATGGTACCAAATTGCATCAATGCAGGATGACTATAGACCAGGTTTCCATAAATATGGCAGAAAATAATTTGGTCACACACAAGAATGACATGATTGTGAATTAAATTAACAAAATATAATTAGGCACAACTAGAAATTACCAATTGTTGTTGTTGTTAGGTGCTGTCGAGTCGGTATCTGACTCATAGTAACCCTCTGTACAACAGGGGAAACACTATTGTTAGTGCTTCTCTGCTGTGCATAGGGTTTTCAATGGCAGATTGATTTTTGGGAGGGGGTTGCCAGGTCCTTCTCCCAAGCCTACAGCTTCTGGTGTTCCCAGGCGGTCTCCCATCCAGGTACTAACCAGGCCCAACCCTGCTTAGCTTCCAAGATCTGACAGGATTGGATGCCACAGGGCTATGGCTGCAGGCCAGAAATTACCAGTAGTGTGCTCCTTATATTGTTATGTTAAATACTACTCAAAATTCTTGAGCCTATGTTCTAGGCAAGTCTTTCTTTCCCTTTTATCCAGCTAAATATATTCTTCTTATTGTTGTTAGGTGCCTTTGAGTCAAGACCAACTCTTAATGAACATCATAGGGTTTTCAGTGGCTGATTGTTTAGGGATTAGTTAGGGAGTGGATTACCATGTCCTTCTCTCATTTTTGTGGTGCTGGGGCTTGAACCTTGGTCCTCAGAGAATGCAGAGCAGCACTCTACCAACTGAGCTAAACCCCAGCCCGACAAATATATTCTTAGTCATCATTTTTTGTTTTTTGTTTTGTTATTTCTCTCCTGAGGAAAAACGGGAGAGAATGCAGAGGGATGGGAATTTCTTTCATATGCATGAAGGTTTAAAATATTGATGTAGGTATACAGAGAAGTAATACAGCTATTTTTAAAATAGTAATAATGAAGAGGGGCTGGGATTTAGCTCAGTTGGTAGAGCACTGCGCTGCAGTCTCTGAGGTCCTGAGTTCAATTCCCAGCACCACAAAAATGGGAGAAGGGCCTGGCAATCCACTCCCGAGGCAATCCCGAAACAATCAGCCATTGAAAACCCTCTGAGGGTCGCTATGAGTCGGATACCGACTCGACGGCACCTAACAACAACAACAAATAATGAAGAAGACATGGACTAATCATTCTCCATCTCTACAGAGGACACACAAAGAGTTTTGTGATCTTGAACAAGCCACTGGGATCTCACTTATCATATTTGTAACCAGAGAACATAAATTTCTCCCACTTCAAAAGCTATGTGAAATAAAATTATATGGTGTTCTTAACTTCCCAATACTAAAGTGAGGATAGAGATGAAGCAGGGTTAGCTATATATCGCTAATCATTGAAGCTGTAAGATAAATATGTATATTAATTTGGCTTTTCTGACTTTTATATGTACTTTAAGTTTTCAATAATACAAGAATTTTTAGCCAGGTGAGGTGGCACATGCCTGTAATCCCAGCACTTTGGAGACCAATGCAGATTGACATGAGTTTGAGGCCAGCCTGGTCTACACAGTGAGTTTCAGGCCAACCTGAGCTATGCAGTGAGACTTTGTCTCTAAATAAATAAAAAGATATATATATATATATATATATGGGCTGGGATTTAGCTCAGTTGGTAGAGCGCTGTGCTGCAGTCTCTGCGGTCCCGAGTTCAATTCCCAGCACCACAAAAATGGGAGAAGGACATGGCAATCCACTACCAAGGCAATCCCGAAACAGTCAGCCATTGAAAACCCTATGAGGGTCGCTATGAGTCGGATACCAACTTGACGGCACCTAACAACATATATATATATACATATATGTTGTTGTTGTTAGGTGCTGTGGAGTCGGTATCCAACTCATAGCGACCCTCATAGGGTTTTCAATGGCTGATTTGGGATTGCCTTGGTAGTGGATTGTCAGGCCCTTCTCCCATTTTTGCGGTGCTGGGAGTTGAACTCGCGACCTCAGAGACTGCAGCACAGCACTCTACCAACTGAGCTAAATATTATATGTATATATATATAATTTAAAAAGTGGTATGATATTAAATCAATTATAATGAAAAAAGTGGTTTCAATATATGGGGAAAAAATCCTCCTGGGGGAAAGGGTAGAGCTCATTTGTAAAATATGGGCTTAGGATGCGCAAGGCCCCAGGTTCAATCCTCAGCACCAATGTGGGGGGAAGAAATTGCTTTCATTTCCATAGGAGTAAATGATTCTATTAATTCAACTAAATTAGCATTGATCAAGAGCTAATCTATTTGTTTGTTTTGAGACAGAGTCTTGCTCTGTAGCTCACAATGGCCCTGAGCTCATGATCCTCCTGTCTCGGTCTCCTGAGTCCTGAGATTTTATGCAAGTGCCACCATGCCCTGCTAAGAGCTGATCTTATCCCTTCCAGGAGAGGCTCCATCGCTACAGTGCTTTAAAGAAGGGATTCCTAGAACATGAGGATTTTTTATAATGCTTTCTTTTTCTTTTCTTTTTCTTTTTTTAATGGTACTGGGTTATTGAATCCAAGGCCTTATGCATGGTAGGCAAGTGCTCTACCACTGAGCTATATCCCCAGTCCATTTTCAATTTTTTATGTTGTGACCAGGTCTTGCTAAGTTACGCGGGTTGCCTCTGGCCTCAAACCTGTGATCCTCCTGCCTCAGCCTCCTGAGTTGCTAGGATTACAGGATTGTACAACGACACCAGCCTTTTTATAAGGTTTAATGTGGCCTACAGGAAGGAGGGTGTGAAAGAATATGGCGGAATGACGAAATGAGCGAAGAACCACGAACATGCAACTCACAGCGGCACTCGGGGGTGGAAATGTTCCACTCCTTAGAGGCATTGCAGAAAAAGACTTCCTCTCCTACCAGGTGGTAGCCCTTGATACAAAAGTAGGCCCCCAGCGTCTGTCCTTCCACCTCCCTTGCAACAAATATGCTGTTGTCCACCAGAGGAGGTTCTGGACAGCTCTGTTCTGGAAGGAAAAAGAAAACAGATTCATTAGGCGTATCACTGGCTGCAAGGAAGCCCCAGTTAGATCCCCACATCCAAAGGTCCTTTTTGCTGCATTATTCATCCCGATTCCTCTTGCACTTCCATGTCCAAGGGCATCTCTGTCTCTCTCTTTCCAAAGATCTCCTGGGTTTTATTTACAAAAGGATAGTGGGCATTTCACTCAAATTCAGCCACAAATTACCCACTCCTGAACAATCCTCTTCCCAAATAGGAGTCCTGGTGTTTATAATAGCTACAGCCTTTCAGGATCTTGAAATTGGTACACCTTTTTGCTTGCTGCCAGACAGGAGGAGAAAGTCAACAATAACCACCCACCTTTTAAGTTAACATACAAATTAATAGGTTTCATTATATTTCCATACACGCATATCATTTGTACATTGCTCATGTTCACCTCCCCCATAATCTTCTCTGTCCTTCCCCCATCCCTCCTTTTCTTCCCACAGTCCCTCTTCTACTTGCCTGTGTGTGTGTGTGTGTGTGTGTGTGTGTGTATAAATATATATATATACTTATATATATATATCTTACATATATACTTATATATATATGATATATTATTATATTAGGTGCCGTCGAGTCGACTCCGACTCATAGCGACCCTATGTACAGCAGATCGAAACACTTGCCGATTCTGTGCCAGGCAAACCATCTTATTTATGTTTAAGCCCATTGCTGCT
>VMDO01002259.1:101104-174174 GCA_007922755.1 Pedetes capensis
TACAACAGGGGAAACACTATTGTCAGTGCTTCTCTGCTGTGCATAGGGTTTTCAATGGCAGATTGATTTTTGGGAGGGGGTTGCCAGGTCCTTCTCCCAAGCCTACAGCTTCTGGTGTTCCCAGGCAGTCTCCCATCCAGGTACTAACCAGGCCCGACCCTGCTTAGCTTCCGAGATCTGACAGGATCGGATGCCACAGGGCTATGGCTGCAGGCAACCCAGGTTCTTAGAAGGTTGTAAACGACCCTCATTAAAAGAAAGTCAATCATAGTTGCATAAACCTATGAAACTGATAATCCCCAGTGTCTGCTAAAAAATGCCAAGTCATTGAATATTCAATCCAGCAGTCTTTTTGTTTCATGTTTTGAATTATTTTTCTTAACGTATCAGTCTACTTCTTAAGGCATATATGTTCTGCAGTGTCATATAGAAATATGTACATAATATTTATAAAAGAAAGGATTAAAAAGGGAAAAAATCTAGTTCAGAACATCAGTATGGATATAGTATAGAGTATGTATTACAGAAAATAATCGCAAATAGTTCTTCATCTCAATGGCTTACTTCAAATGCTCAACTATCAGAACTTAGGAAGTCCATATTGCTTATACAATTGTCTTACAAATATTTCTCCATGAAATATGAGATATTCATAGTAAGTGGTATACATAGAGACTATAAATATCCTCACCAAGTTAAAGTAAGAGTTTGCTATCAAATAAATAGAAGAAAACTTTATCAGAGTTTTTTGGATCTTAGCATTACAGATAAATGGATGTTATTTGGTTACATACATTTTCTAACGTGTCAAAGGAAGCCATAGAGAAAAGGATGTGAGGATTGTCACCTAGCTCTTGGTTTGCCACCCTGAGGTCCAGGGAGGGGTTTTGGGTCATGATCCCCCTAAACTATATATAAAAGTTATGTGCATCTTTTTCTCTGGGAAGAGAGTCTTTAGCTTCTCAAATTCTCAAATGAGTTTAAATAATGAATGTAGATTGGATGGGGCAGAATATGGGTAGAAACCATACAGCTTGGTGATGGGCTATTGTCAAATGGCCACAGGAAATGTCAGTGCAGTTTGGTCACAGACAAGTGCAAGCCAATGAGCCTGGGAGAGGACCCTCCTCACAGTCAGTCCCCAGTGAAAGATGCAGAGAGGTTTAAGACGTGGTGTAACCATCAAAGCTACAGGAGCAAAGCAAAGCATCATCATCATGCAACACTGGAGCACTCTCTCAAGTCATCCTCTGATCCTGACGACTTTTGGTAAGTTACCAGCTACATTTAAAAAACAGTACAGTATACGTGCCCTGGATCCCCATGGTTGTTACAAACCTGACCCTGTACCTGGCTGAGGCACTGGCTGTAACAATAATTCCAACAGTGCTTGAGTACATCATTCACTTGTTGTTGTTAGGTGCCCTCCAGTCGGTATCTGACTCATAGCAACCCTCATAGGATTTTCAGTGGCAGACTGTTTTGGGATTGCCTTGGGAGTAGATTGCCATGTCCTTCTCCTATTTTTTGTGGTGCTAGGAATTGAACTCAGGACCTGAGAGACTACAGCGCAGCACTCTACCAAATGAGCTAAATCCCACCCCACATCATTCACTTGTTGTTGTTAGGTGCCTTCCAGTCGGTATCCGACTCATAGTGACCCTCATAGGGTTTTCAATGGCGGACTGGTTCGGGATTGCCTTAGGGAGTGGATTGCCAGACCCTTCTCCCATTTTTGCAGTGCTGGGAATTGAACTCAGGACCTTAGAGACTGCAGCGCAGCACTCTACCAACCGAGCTAAATCCCAGCCCCTAGGTGTATCCATTTACCTTTCTGAAAGACAGGAGAAGGATTCCAGCCACTCCCAGCCTTTTACAGTGGATGGCTTGATGGCTGAATTAGATGACATTTACAAAAGTGATTTGGGAATCTTTCCAAAGAAATCACATCCATGAAAGTACATCTCATTATTGTTACTCTTCCAGCTGAACTATTAAAATATATTTATTAATACTCATAAACTGGGTGCGGTGGCACATGCCTGTAACCCCAGCCCGACTTGGGAGGCAGAGGCAGGAGGATCGCAAGTTGGAGACCAGAGGCAGTCTGTGTAACTTTGCAAGACCCTGTCTCAAAAATAAATAAATAAATAAATAAATACTCATAACCACTATCTCTCAATCTCAAACTTGAATTTATAAATCACATTCCTTCTACCAGAATTTTTAAACTCAGAGAATTTGGAAATGCTGGATTATTATGAATATTTTATCTCTGATGCTACTGACCCCAAAAAGAATGTTCCAAGTTTCTTTTGTGTGTGTGTGTGTGTGTGTGTGTGTGTGTGTGTGTGTGTGTGTGATACTGGGGGTTAAACCCAGGGCCTCGCGCTTGCATGCTCTGCAAGTGCTGGACCACTCAGCTGCACCCCCAGCCCATTTTTTTTACTTTTTAAGACAGGGTCTCGCTAAGTTACGCAGACAGCCTCTGCTCTCAAACTTGTGATCCTCCTGTCTCTGCCTCCCAAACCGCTGGGATTACAGGCATGTGCCACCACACCCGGCTCCAAGTTTCTTTATCATAACACCTATGTTTACATAACTATTATCTAATAATTTTTTTTCAAGACAGGGTCCCACCATGTAGCCCACACTGACCTAGAGCTCATGATCCTCCTGACTCAGCATCTGGAGTGCTGCAATAACAGGCCTGCGCCTATTTCTAACAGTGGTTTTGGTCAAGGTTTTTTATAAGGGAAGAGGCATCCCTATAGGACCAGTGGGCTCCAGGCCCACTATTAACCTTTCCTGTCCAATAACAAACTCTAGATAAAGGGTAGGGACTTTGAGCTGTTACCTGGCAACTAACAGGCAGTCACTAAATATTTGTAAATAAATGGATAAAAGTCTAGAATATCAATAGTGCATGGCTATAACAATCCCCTAATATAACACTGATATGCTAGTGGAACTTGAAAAAGATAATGGTCACCAATTATAAACACTCTTATAGCTGGGAATATATACACAGTCTAAAAATTTGAGAATCATTTGAAAGAAGCTAATTTCAGATACATTTCAGGTAATGGTATTAATACTTTGTGCATACGTAATGTGCCAAATGAGATCTTTTTGCATGATTTTAAAAATTAACTGCATCTTTTAATTAAAAATAACTTTTATTGTATTTTCTTATTACAAAAGCAATACATGTTATTTGCATATTTTAGCATGATTTTATTTATCCAGGAGATGAACGTTCTTCCAGAAAAATACATCTCTTGGTTTATAATAAAAATCAATGGAAAAAAAGTATTCAAAAAATTCCACTGTGCCATAACAGTTATTATCCTTTTATTGTTGTTGTTGTTGTTAGGTGCTGTCGAGTCGGTATCCGACTCATAGCAACCCTCATAGGGTTTTCAATGGCTGACTGTTTCAGGATTGCCTTGGGAGTGGATTGCCAGGTCCTTTTCCCATTTTTACGGTGCTGGGAATTGAACTCAGGACCTCAGAGACTGCAGGGCAGCGCTCTACCCACTGAGCTAAATCCCAGCCCTATCCTTTTATAGAACACAGATATTCACATTCTAGAAATTTGACTTAAGGTATTTCTATGGACGTTAGACTTAAAAGTTTAAGCCACCTACATTCCTATCAAAAGGCTGACAAGATAAATTATACAACATTCAGATTAAATACATGCAAACGCGGATCTGAGAACTTAAAAATGTCGTATGTAGAATAAATAAGTCAATAAAAACATTTTCTGATCTTCAAAAGGTGTATTTAGATGCGGAAAGACACCTGTACTGCAAGAAAAATAAAATCATTTACAGAACAGCATGCTACGAGCAGCCAGATGAAAATCACCTGCCTTTCTGGAGGCAGCTGTGCACATAAAGTAGGCTCCAGTTGCTGGGAGCTGAACCGCCCGCAGCCCAGCTCATTACCGTAAGTAACAGTCTTCTGTAGCATTCACAGTATGAACGAAACAGTCAGGAAAAGCTGCATTTCATTCCTCCCCTTGCTAGTCATTCTTTGGCCCAACAAATGAGCATCTCAGTGAAAAGGGGAAAAAAAAAAAAAAAACCTAAAAGGACACTATTCTTAAAAAAAAAAAAGATTTTGTTTGTAAGCTATACCACCCTTTGGGGATTCTGCATTCTTCCTCCAGAATTGTTGTTGTTGTTAGGTGCCGTCGAGTTCGACTCATAGCGACCCTCATAGGGTTTTCAATGGCTGACTCTTTCGGGATTGCCTTGGGAGTGGGTTGCCACGTCCTTCTCCCATTTTGCAGTGCCGGGAATTGAACTCGGGACCTCAGAGACTGCAGAGCAGCGCTCTACCCACTGAGCTTCCTCCAGAATAGCAGCAGTAAAATCATATTGACAGTTTGGACACTGGACGCTCACTGATCTGGGGAACAGAAGTGGGGCTTATCTGTGAGGGAAACCAAGTAACGCACTGAGGTCTTGGCTCTCTCCCTCCACAGCCTCCCATCCCCCCAAAGTGTGACTTGAGACCAGGTGATCTGGGTGGTGACAGCTAGCTCAGAGGCAGCCATTCCAAGACCACTGCTTTTTTTTTTTTTTTTTTTTTTTTTTTTTTTTTTTTTTTTTTTTTTTTTTTTTTTTGCGGTACTGGGGGTTGAACCCAGGGCCTCCCGCTTGCATGCTCTGCAAGTGCTGGACCACTGAGCTGCACCCCCAGACGATTTTTTTACTTTTTGAGACAGGGTCTCGCTAAGTTATGCAGACTGCTTCTGGTCTCAGACTTGCGATCCTCCTGCCTCTGCCTCCGAGCCGCTGGGATTACAGGCGTGCGCCACCACGCCCGGTTCCAGACGGCTGTTCTTGCAATCATAGCCACGGCTCTCTTAGAGACCACATTGCCACAACAGACCCCACCAAAGGGCTCACCTGCCTCTAGGCACATCATGAAGCCAAGAAACACTCCCCAGGAAAGGTGGCTCCCCAGACGACTGATTATCCTTTGCAGAATGTCAGTGGCACCCCCCTTTTCTCCCCAGCCCTCATCCCCAATCTCCCAGGAGCTATGAGAGGCTGGGAGAGGCAGGTGCCCCTGGTAGAAAATACAAGGGCAAAAAGAGAGTGTAAAAATGGGGGCTCTTTTGGAGAGGGGGTCTTGCAGCCAGATCCTGTCCTGACAAGGCTGGAATAAGAAAAATCTTCCCTAAATGAAGAGGGAGCTGTTCACACTGTTCTTCCATCACCATTGTTGTTGTTATATGCCGTCGAGTCAGTATCTGACTCATAGTGACCCTCATAGGGTTTTCAGTGGCTGTTTTGGGATTGCCTTGGGAGTGGATTGCCAGGCCCTTCTCCCATTTTTGCGGTGCTGGGAATTGAACTTGGGACCTCAGAGACTGCAGCGCAGCACTCTACCAACTGAGCTAAATCCCAGCCCTTCCATCACCATAGAAGAGACAATTCAGGGGCTGAGTGTCTCAGATGCCCCCCATTTACCTGGTGGTTTATCCCTTGTTTCCTGGGTAGCAAGAGGTGACTACGAGCATGTGTTGGCCTCTGGCCTGCTCACCTGTTAGATGCAAAGACCAGCTCTTGCTGCATGGAAAAGGCTCGCAGCAGCTCATCCCTGTCCACTACAAACCCATGTTGAACAAATGCATTTGCACTTCAGGCAAAGACTGGACAGTCCCAGGTCGGACATCAAAGGCCTGGACAGCGCGATATTCATACACCTGGGCCACGCCCAGCAGAGGTGATAAAAACTAATCAGTCAGGCTGTGAAGCGTGTTGAGGCACAGTGTAGCTGATATTCCCATTAGCCAGGAGGGGTGGAAATGGGGTGATGTTTTCCCGGGCCTCATTCTGGCGGCCCCGGAGGTGCGGTCCCCACTCAACTTCCTGTTCCAGCCTCAACGGCGCTGCCATCCCCAGCTCTTCAGGAGCTGTGGTCCCTCGCAGGGCTCTGGCCTCAGCCTCCCGTCAGCAGGAAGACAGTGTGAGGGACGCCACGGAGGGGGGTTTACGCCCAGCCGGCGCTTTCTCCACTGCCTAGGAGTCAGAGAGGAAGAGAAGCAAAGCCATGATATGGCAATCAAAAGGTGGACAAAGAACAGGGAGTAGAATCCCTCCCCTGCCCTTCCGCGGTCCCTGCTCCTCCCGGTCCCACATCCACAGGTACGCAAGGACGCGCTGGTGTGCCTGCGCACACACCTGGACTCTGGGGAGTCGGGCAACTCTAACAGCCTAGCTGTTGTTGTTAGGTGCCGTCGAGTCGGTATGTGACTCACAGCGACCCTGTGTACAACAGGCGAAACACTACTGTCAGTGCTTCTCTGCTGTTCATAGGATTTTCAATGGCGGATTGATTTCTTGGGGAGTGGGTTGCTGGGTCCTTCTCCCAAACAGCCTAGCTAGGGGCTTCTTTCTCTGAGGAGCTGACCTCGTGATCACGACAGGGCAGGCACCACTTTCAGACCTGGACCATAAGCCATATGCCCAAGATAGGAAGCGGAAGTGGTTGGGATGTCCATGGTAAGAAAAGAGAATGCAGGGTACATAGCCAAGAGACCATGCCAAGAAAGTGACATTGCAGTCAGGGGCTGCCTGGCTTCTAAGGAGAGTCCCCACTGCTATAGTTACCCCAGTTCGTTCTGAAATTGTCACCAGAGCAGATCAACTTCTTTTCCTAAGCTGGGATTTAATGTTTTACTTTGTGAGAAATGCCTCCCCCTAGGAAAGTGTTTCTCAAATGTTAAATGTGCCTGTTGTTGTTTGGTACCATCAAGTGAGTATCTGACTCATAGCGACCCTGCATACAACAGTCGAAACACTGTTATCAGTGCTGCTTCTGTCATTCATAGGGTTTGCAATGGCAGATTGATTTTTGGGAGTGGGTTGCTGGGTCCTTCTCCCAAAATGTGCCTGTGAATCACTTGATGATCCCGTTCAAATGAAGGTTCTGATTCAGCAGGTCTGGGTGGACCTGAGATTCTGCAGTGCTCATGAGCCCCTACGGGGCTGGGGTTTAGCTCAGTTGGTAGAGAACTGCTCTGCACTCTCTCAGGCCCTGGGTTCGATTCCCAGCACAGCAAAAATGGGAGGAGGACCTGGCAGCCCACTCCTAAAACAATCCCCAAACAACCAGCCTATGAATAGCAGAGAAGCAATGACAGTGCTGGGCATGGTAGAGTGTGGGAGAGTGTTTCATTCTGTTATACCTAGGGTTCCTATGAGTCGGACTCAATAGCACTTAACAAAAACATCAACAATGAGCTCCTGGGTCTTGTTAGGGTAACAAGGAAAAGGGCATTAGATTGGTGAAATAATCTCATCTGTATTTCCTGCTGCAGAAGAAGTTAAATATGATCCTATACCATTGGCTGTAATATCTGTGGAAACAGGCAGGGCATATTTTAGAAGAAATACCCACCAAATTCTAAAAGATGGCCAAGCCTTTTCTTTATAATAGAAAATCTGACTTATACACTGCTAATGGGAATCACGCCTGCAGCCATAGCCCTGTGGCATCCAATCCCGTCAGATCACAGAAGCTAAACAGAGTCAGGCCTGGTTAGTCCTTGGATAGGAGACCACCTGGGAACACCAGATACTGTAGGCTTGGGAGAAGGACCCAGCAACCCACTCCCAAATATCAACCAGCCACTGAAAACCTTATGAACCGTAGAGAAGCACTGACAATAATGTTTTGCCTGTTGTACGTAGGGTCGCTATGAGTTAGACACTGACTCGATTGTACCTAACACCACCACCAATGGGAATCACAGCACCATATGGCCGAGTGTATAATTTTGTCTTAATTCTTTCACAGGTGCCAGCAGGTAAACATGACTATTGAAGTTCATGTGCCTCTCCTAATGTCCTTCCCATATTCCCCACAAGGTGGTGAAAGAGGACCAGGCCTACACCATGGACTCTAATCAGAGAGCTTGTGTTGGCTTGCTCAAGTCTCCACTGTAGGACAGGACAAGGCGAAGTTTTAGGGGTGAGGAGTGGTCAGGAACACAACCCAAAATACAAACAAAAAAACCCAGAAGCCTCTGATAGGTTCAAGTTACTCAACAATTTTATTTACCCATTCTACACAGACACATGCACACGTGCACACGCGCACACACACACACACACACACACACACAAATACATTTCAAATACAGTTATACACATCTTAAGTGGATCTGAATGAAATATTTTGTTATTGTTGTCACCAGATTAAATCAGAATGCTAAGAAAGATTGACATTCCCACTTTCAGCAGAACTGTGCCTAGAAAATCTGCAGTGGACCCTGTTCCCCAGCTTCCCAATCCAGCCCATTTCTGTCCAAACCAGTGGTGCCTGACCCCACACCCACTCCCCTCCAAGGGCTCTGTGATCAGTGCTTTGCATTTGCCATAGAAAAACCATCACCATACCAGAACAAGTTGATATTGTTACTTCAACATTTTAAAAAGTACACAAATAATTCAGATACAAAACCAGTGAGTGTGTAAATACTGGTCACAGATATCCAGTGAAAGGCTTACTGGAAAGAACGCTTTTGCCCACTCTTACAATCTGTTTTTGAATGTGAAATTTCCTTTGCATTTTTACTTATTAGATTAGGGGTAAAAACCAAACACGTGGCAGACTAAAAACAGCAGCTCTCTACAATGTAATGCTCCATTCCATGATGGGGTAAGTTGAGGACTCAGAAGGCGCAGGGACAGATGGTGAAAGTGAAGTCCTGCCCCTAAGCAGGGGAATGCATCAGGTGACTTTAAGCAGAATTCACAATTTCAGGCTCTGATCAGGCATTACCTTAGCTGAGGTCACAAAGTACCAGAAAAGTGATGTACAACCATTGTCTTTTATGAAAACAAGAATTTGGATATTATACAAGAAATGTCTACAAAAAAATCATAATACAGAGAGCTTCTCCATAAAGAAAATGTGTAGAGTGTATAATTCCTTTTTCTGTAGGATACGCGTTATAGACAGAGAACGGCGATAGTGTGCATATTCTACCAATTCGTACAATGGGAAAACAGGCAGAATGTTGATTAAAGATCCTACTAGAGCCTGGCGGTCAATCAGCACATAGACTCGACTAGAGATAGTCTTCTCAGCACTGTGAATCTAAATTAAATTCCTGGACAAATTTCTAACATCCACCACCTGCAGAGAAAACCAATATGGAAGAAGGACCAGGCAGCCCACTCCTGGAAACAATCCCGAAACAATCAGCTATTGGAAACCCTATGAATAGCAGGGAAGCACTGACACCGTGCTGGACGTGGCAGTGTCACGAGTGTTTCGTTCTGTTGTACACAGGGGTCTCTATGAGTGGGACCTGACTCACGGCACCTAACCACAACAACAGAGAAAACCAAAGATCTGTCACGCCAATGTTGCAGCCTGACTCAGTTGTTACACGTTTTTTCACAAGTCAACATGCACAGAAGGAAATCCGGGTAAATCTATCAAACGTCTTCATAACAAATATAATATGGCATCTGGCCTTGGCAAGGACAACGGACTGTGCATGAGCACACATCGTTCAGATACAGTGGTCTCAACTGGACATGTTTCCTGTTGTCTGCTGGTCACCCCAAAGACCAAAGGGTCTCTCTGGAACTCAGATCTCTTGCTTCCAGAAAAATTAGAAGATGGATTTATTTCCAGTTATGCCATGTTTCTTCAAATCCCAGTACCTCTGAAGATCAAGTGTGGATTGCAAAGAGGGTTACCCAGATTTTCACCTGAAATAGTCTACCATTCAGACTATATAAATATGTCATATCTATGACTCTACTGTTTTGGGAAACAGATATTAACATAGAGCCCCAGCAAAAAGCATCTTTTCAAAAGTTTTTTTTTTCTACTTTCTAACTCAATGTGAGACCATCCCTTTACCAAAACAACAATTAAAAAAACAATACCAATAATAGTAAGAGCTAAATCAAATTTAGAAATGAGAAGACAGAAGTGGGTTCTCTCAATCTGCTTAGACACCTCTTTCAAATTCTGTTACTGACTTCCTCATTTAAGAAAAAGAAAGCAGAGTATATTAGATTTTCTTTTCCCTGTCTTATACCAATAGATCAAATGCTAAAGTCTTCACCAATTTCCCCCCATAACAAAACTCAAAGCCTCTGGAAAGGGTATGGTAGAGGCCATTCTTTCTTTATAAGACTTGTAATAAAGATATACGTTACTAATACACTACCCCCAATATACTTTCCAGGGGAGAAAAGGAAAGAAAAGATGGGATGCGGGACTTCCCTAAAATTTGGACTCAGAGCTCTATTCCATTCTATATTCTCCTGGCTTCTTCCTTTTGAACATCTCTGAAAGGATCTTGCTCTGAAAACTGAAAGATTAGCTGGGCATGGTGGCACACACCTGTCATCTCAGCACTTGGGAGGCTGAAGCAGGAGGATTATGAGATCTAGGCCAGCCTCCATTATATATCAAGTTTCAGGCCAGCCTGGGCTACATAGTGAGATCCTGTCTCAAAAAAGAAGAAGAAGAAAGAAGGAAGAAGGAAGAAGGAAGAAGAAGAAGAAATGACAATTAATAAAAATTAATAAAACAATAACAATAAAACAAAATAAAAATAAAAACCAAATCATGTTGAAACGCTTTCTGTAATCAAATTCCAACTTCTCCTGTCCTATCTGGGCTCCTCCTCTAGGGAAGCAAATGACAGTGGAAGACTGGAACAAGAATCCGCAGATTGACAGCCAAATGACCACCAGTGGCCCGTCCCACAGTGGTGCTTGTAGCAGGCTAACTCAGTGCTAGCTGGTCCGAGAAGCCCCCTCTTGCCAAGAGGCGACACAGCCTAAACACCCAGGCTTTGCACCAAAGCTCCCCCTCTTTCATTCATGAGCCCTAAATTACTCTCTCCTCACAGGAGGAGAAAGGACGGAAGGCCCGCTTCAGCTAGAGCCGCCACAGTCCACGCAAAGGAGACAAGGCAGCCCTGAACACACGTCCCAGAGCCCGTGGAACCCTGACCCTGTGGGGAAGGGACTTCCCTTTGTCCCAGCCTCTTAGGCCTGACAGCCCCAGCACAAGAGCAGTCGGCCTTTACTTGTGCGCGTCCCTCCCCCGTCCAGCCCAAAGCCCCGCGAACAGAGACGCTGGGGAGGACATTAGGCAACGGCTTCAGGGAACAGCAAGTTACTTGACGTCTCGGACGCAATGTCAGGAAGAATCCAGGCGAGCAGCATTGGGCAGCTGGCTGAATACATTACACAGAATGTAAGGGAAGAGAACTCCAGGCCATTTGTCAGCTGCCCCGGATGACGACATTCATCAGCCTCTTCCTCAGCGCCTCTGCCCGCCACGCTTAAAATTCCCAGCTTTTATCCGAGGACATTTCTTTAATTTGGTGATTATTCCACATACCCAAAAGATGGGACCAGAGCCTAGAACAAGCTTCTGAAACATAGCAGCCTGCCTTTGAGGGATTCATTCCTTTTTTTTTTTTTTTTTTCCTTTCTCGGTATTGTGGGGGTTGAACCCAGGGCCTCGCACATGCTGGGCAGGTGCTCCACCACTGAGCCACACCCCATCCCCCTTTCTTTTTCAAAACTGAGTCTCACTACATTGCACAAGCTGCCTCTGGCCTCGAACTCGCAAACCTCCTGCCTCCACATCCTGAGTCGCTGGGATGACAGGCCTGCACCACATATCTCGGCTGTGTTACTTCATTTTTAATATAGTGATCAGCTCCAACATCTAACTCCAAACAACTGTCTTTTCGGGGCCAAGGAGAACTTTAGAATTCCAAGATGGATACTTTATCCAAGAAACTACTATCCTGGTTACTTTTTCCACCCAGCTTCATAAGGTGGAGCTCTTCACCTGGGGTATGAATCAGAGCCTTGAGGGAAGCACTTTCAACCCACACAGGGCCAGACTCCAACCCTGGCGATCCTGACGCAGTCCTCAGCCTGACTCAGGGGCACCCAAGCGTATGTATGTTTCAAAAGGTCTAAAGTGGTGTCTAAGGAATACGTCTGATGAGAACCACGGAGAACACTTCTATCATAAAACAAAAACGCTCTTGGAAAAAGGCCCACTTCTCTCACTAGTTGCCACGACAAATTCAGAGGTCGGGAGTCCCTTATTCTTATAAAAATCTCACGATCACTCTAGATTTGTCTCAGAAAAATGTACTTGTGTACAATCATGGATTTTATATGCAAAATCGGGACAGAGGGTAAAGACCCTAAGGGACTAAGAATCCCTTCTTAAAAAAACAACTGCCTAACTCTCCAAAGACAATGAGATGGCAGAAGTGACAGATAAATAAAAGCGGTCAAGAAATACACATCCACAGGATTCCTTGGGACAGTAGCATGAGATAATTTCTCCTTAAAGACAAAATATTCCCAGCAGGAGAGATGACATTCATCAGCAAAGCTTTTGCACACTTCAGGGAAAAAAAATTTTTGCTCAAGTAGGAAAAAAAAAAAGCCGGGCGCGGTGGCACACGCCTGTAATCCCAGTGGCTCGGGAGGTGGAGGCAGGAGGATTGCAAGTTCGAGACCAGAGGCAGTCTGCGTAACTTAGCGAGACCCTGTCTCAAAAAAAAGTGAAAAAATGGGCTGGGGGCGCAGCTCAGTGGTCCAGCACTTGCAGAGCGTACAAGCACGAGGCCCTGGGTTCAACCCCTAGTACCACAAGAAAAAAAAAAAAAACTTCAGGAGAGTGTGCTGAAAATTACTGGAGCAACTGAGACATCAGGAATGGCTCTTGAACCCGGCTCCATTTTTTTAAACGGCCGCAGAGGTCCGTGGCTGGAGTAGGAAAGCTGTTTTGAGGGGCAAAGGATCTGGGAGCTATAGGAGAAAGGGTTACCCCGAAGAAAGCCTGAGGACCTACAGAGCCCCCACTACTCTCCCGAACCCCAAGCCACCGCCAGGAAAAGATGATACCTCGATCAAGGTGGAACCATAAACCAAGGCGTTTCCCACATCCTCAGGGCTCCCCCAGGGCAGGGAAAATCAGGGTCATTTCTCCTGAAAAGGGCCAAGAGCCTCTCACCCTCTGTCCACTGGCCAGCTCCAGAGCATTCTGTGGACGTTCTGTAGCCTGGGCTGACCTTTGAAGGACCTGGCTGGAGAGGAAGGGAGAAGGGAAAGACCCGCCCCCCACCACCCGAGCCCAGTGCAGATCCAGGGAGATCCAAAGCAAGACAGCGCCGATGGGGCCTAGACCTCTCCCACGCCGACCATCCCTTCCCTAAACAACATGATGCCACGCGCCACATGGGACAACCCAACGGGGAGACGGAGGGGGAGTAAGGTCGAGTAAGGATTGTGAGTGAGACACACATTCAACAGACGAAGGTGGAGGAAACATGGGCTCTTGTGTCACCCTCCGCTCAACCCCCCCCTCCCCCATGTCACCCACACAAGGACGTTAGCGAGTGTAGACACCAGGGGGGAGAGAGAACCATCAAGGAGATGAGGCATGCTTAGCGCTGGGAAAGCATATACCCTCTTCCTCCTCCTCGAGCCCACCCTCTGGGACCTGTCCTAAGAGACCAGGTAGCCCCTTTGCCCCCGGGTGAGGAGATGCTTTGTTGGGGAACAGCAAGCGTGGGCCTGCGCACGCATGCCCGTTAGGATCGACGGGGAGGTGTGGAGGGTAGGGGTGGGAAGTGGAAGCAGAATGACGCCTCGGTGACTCGCGACAATGGCGGGAAGCCAAGGCCGCAGGGGAGCGCGCGATTACACCACCGGGATGCGGACTTGGGTCTTCGGCTGGTCGGCCCCTTCTTGCGCGTCCAGGGCACGGAGAGGGCTCAGGGGCTCGAGGGGCCGGCTCCCAACACTGTACTTTCTCGGCCGCCTGACCGTATTCGAACTGGACAGCGGCGTAAAGCTGTTCCTTCTCCTCCTTACGGGGGTTTGGCTCTTGGGGAAGTTGTTCTGATTGGAAACGGGGGGACACCACACAATCGTAAGCCATGCCAAAAGGTCACCAAGGTCCAACGACGCTCACAACCACCACAGCCTCCTTCATCCGGCTCCTCTGCCCGTGGGGCCGGGCACGGGCCACAGCCCGGCCTCCTAGCCCCTCGGGGCAGAGGGGGCCATAGCAGGAGCTGCTGCCTGAGTGTCACATTCCAGAACAGGAAAGGGGCCCGACGGAAAAGGGGTTTACCTAGGGCCACACAAATGACCAGGGGCAGACTGAGGAGCCAACCTAAACCTGCTGCCCCCACCTCAGAGGCTCCTCTGGACCCTGCTCTCTAAAGGGAGGCCTTCCTGGGGGTGGGGAGAGGGGTCTGTCCTTCACTTTAGCCAAACACTTTCCTTATTTGACTCAACTACCAGGAACCAAACTTCAACGCTAAGATTCATGAAAGACGTCCTCACTTAAAAAAAAAATTCATAATCTCCCTGTCTTTTTCTTTCAGAAGTAAGTGAAGTACAGACGCCACGAGTTCTGGGTCTGTTTTGCTTTTGTACATAAAAGCAGCCCCGACGTCTTAACGCCAAAGGTTCAAATACTTGAGGTGGCAGGACCCTCGCACGCTCGTGTGTGGGGAAGATACTTACACTCGGCTTGTCACGGTGAGTGTTCACAGCTTCCACGTTGAGTTTGATTGTTTCCACTTTGCAGCCTGAGAAAGCAGAGAAAAGAAAAGCTTTCAGGAAAATAAAAAGCTCAGCGGAAAACTGCTGAGTTTCACTCCGGGCAAACATACCCCCTGGGTATACGTTGTTATTGTTAGGTGCTGTTGAGTCAGTATCCGACTCATAGCGACCATGCGTACAACAGGTGAAACACTATTGTCAGTGCCTCTCTGCTATTCATGGGGTTTTCAATGGCAGATTGATTTTTGGGAGTGGGTTGCTGGGTCCATCTCCCAAGCCTACAGCATCTGGTATTCTCAGGTGGTCTCCCATCCAAGTACTAAATAGGCCTCACCCTGCTTAGCTTCCAAGATCTGATGGGATCAGATGCCACAGGGCTACAGCTACAGGCCCCTGGGTATATAGGGACTCCCAAACACAACCAGAGGTACCCGCATCCTTTAAACTCGGAAGGCGCCAATGGAACAGCCCTCATGTACAGGGGTGATAAAGTCGAACTTCTAGACAGCCTTCAGGGACAACTCAAATATCCTGATCTCGCTTAGCACCCACATCCTGCCAGCCCCCGGGGCTCATAGTTACCATAGGCCACAGGAGTAAGTTTGAAGATGGTATGGAGGGGACATCGCAAGTAGGGCAGCTCATCTGAAAGCAGAAGAGCAGAGGAGGGACGGCTCTCAGTCTGATGAAGCTCAAGTCAGTGGGAGAGAGACTCTAAGGGGCTCACAGGGGTCTTCTTTACCCCGCCACCACCTGCAGTAATTCAGCACTTCCCCTAACTCCCAATAACCAAGGCCAAAAAGCCACCCGAGCTACTGAGTGCTAAGGAAGGCAATGAGGCCGTGACTGATCCTTCCACGCAGGCAAAACAGGAGTAAGCGCTATCACCAAGGCCTCCTGGGAGAGCGACTGGGGCCCACCCTGGCAACCAGAGGCCAATCTGCAGGCTTCCAGAGGCTCAGGGAGTGGACGAGGAAAGGGGAAGACAGGAGAAGGCAGCCACCCCTCCTCACTGCTCTTCCCAGGAAAAGCTGCTCCACTCCCAACCCAAAGGATCAAGGTGCTGCTAAGATACCCCAGGGACAGCTGGGACTATTCAGCCACTCTCCTCATGCAGGGGGATTTAGCAGCAGCAGGAAGCCAATAAGTGATTGACCAAGGGCTGCCGGGAGCCCCACGCTGCTCCCTGAAGAATGAATTCTTTTTTTTTTTTTTTTTTTGTGGTACTGTGGGTTGAACCCAGGGCGTCACGCTTGCATGCTCTGCAAGTGCTGGACCACTGAGCTGCACCCCCAGCCCATTTTTTTAGTTTTTGAGACAGGGTCTCGCTAAGTTATGCAGACTGCCTCTGGTCTTGAACTTGTGATTCTCCTGCCTCTGCCTCTGCCTCTGCTTCCCAAGTTGCTGGGATTACAGGCGCCTGGCTCAAGTGAAGAATATATTCTAATGTGCGTGGAGAAGGGGGAGGGCCGTGGCCGGGAATCCTGGTGCCACCATGCGCCTCGTCCCCTCCCCACACATGTCCCCAGCCCGTCCCTCCAACGGCACCTGCGCCCTTATCCAAGAAGTAGGCTAGGAGGCAGCGCATGACCGCCTGGTGGGAGATGACAAGGACGTTGCCCTGGCGCTCCAGCTCCATGATGACAGGCTCCAGCCGCTGCACCAGGTCCTGGTATGACTGTGGGAGGAAACGGGGTGGCTGGCAGGAGGCCAGGGGCAAGCCGGCAGCCAAGGCCCGGAGTCAAGAGGCCACTTCGTCCCCAGCTGGCTTTCCTCCTGGAGGCGCAGCGACGCCACGCCGCCTCGCTGACCCCGCCTGGGGATCTAGACAATAACCAGGTCTGTCAAGAGCAATATTTAAACCAAGGAAACGAGAGGCCGAGACAAGGAAGTTGGAATTCAACTTATGTTGTTCTTTTTCTTTTCTTCCTGCAGATGGAGGCGGTGGGTAAGGTAATGAGAGACTCCCGGAAGTTTCTCGGACCTTGGCTACTCTACTTTATTTACTTTCCCCTTGCACATCTCTAGAGTAGGAAGCCACTTAGAAAACAGCCTAATTCTGTAAAATAAGTTGATGAAAGTGTAACCAAAAGTGATGTAATAGTTGCACAATGGAAATAGCGGAAGTCTTATTACTCCGTACCCCACCAACATTTATAAATAAAGGGGAAGAAAAGGGACAGAGCCTAATACACGGAAGATGATAAGGAAGTAACTCATGTCCCATATAGGTACTTGGTGACTCCACCTGCTTGGGTGGGGGTGGGACTGAGGGAGGAGAATGAATAGAGAAAGGAAGAAAGATTGTGTTGATTCTACAACATTCTCAGCACAGAGGGTACCTTATCGCCCTCTCCCAAGAAATCTGCACAAATCGATGAGGCACTTGACCGCCTAATCTGAATGAAACAGCCAAGGCAGGAAGGTAAATGATGCCCAAGCCACCCTTTCTTTACCCCCCGAGGTCACAGGGAGTCCTCTCCGAGTTGCAGCTGGGCCCCCAGCAGAAGGCTGGCTCACCTCCCCACCAGGGTACCGGTACAGATACTTGTCTTGATCCCGAAGCGCGAACTCCTCGGGGTACTGCTTCTCAATCTCCTCGTACGTCATCTCCTCGCACACGCCCTGCAAGGAGCCACGCGGGATTCAGTGGGAGACCCCGTCCAAACGAGGAAGGCGGCCATGGAGGACACCCGTTTCTCACTGTCTGCCCTGCCCTGTGCTTTGTCCTTTCATTGACTGCAACTGACAGCGGCCCTGGGTGGCATGGGGGATCTCGGGGCAAGAGCCACTGGGTAAAGGAGGCGAATTCTCTAGCCTGAGCCAATTTCTCCTACTGTTCTGGGGCACTTAAGGGTCAAAAAGAGCCAGGAGGAGCCAGGCATGGCGGCACAGGCCTGAAATCCCAGGAGAGGGGGGCTGGGGCAGAAGGATGATGAGGTCAAGGCCAGTTTAGGGCACAGAGCAAGTGCCAGGTGAGTCTGAGTGACATAGCAAGACTCTGTCTCAAAAAATGAAAAGAAAACAAACAAACAAGGGATAGAAGGAGCAGGAAGCGGGGAAGGAGGGAAACCGAGGGCTCTAAAGACCTTGTGGGAGGGAACAGAAGGGCAGAGGGGAAGGAAGAAGAAATGTCCACTTCTGTGCTCGGGATGAAGAAAGCCAAGAGAACTGGGGGGATGGACTTCTCCAGAATAGCTGGCCAAATGATCCAAGCAGAAAGTAAAGAACTGTGTCGTTAGCTATTTCCTTTTCCCAGGAAGAAAATATATGACGGCACGAGATGAGTCCCATTAGCCCCACGCCCCCCACGTGCCAGAGTGCCTGGGTCAAAAACTGGCTGGGGTCTCAACACTGGCACAGGCCAGGCAGGCCTTGACTGGGGGTACAAAGGTCCACACTTCCTCTCCCCAACCCCCAAGTGGCCACAGATAGGGATTCCTCCAAGTTTCTCCTCAGCAGTTCTAGTTTTCCAGAAGAAACTGTCCAGCCTATAACTTCGGAGAGTTTCTGCCCGAGTTGGAAACTCTCACTCACCGCGTCGATCTCGTTCAGAATCTTCCACTGCTCGTAGGTCACCCCTAGACACTCAGCCGTCTGGATGGTCCTCTTCAGCTGGCTCGTCCACACCTTGAGGTCTTGGATCTCCTGCTCCTCTAGGAACTTCCTTAGAGCCTGGGCAAACTGGGGGTTCAAAACAGAAATTACGAAAACACATCACACACACACACACACACACACACACACACACACACACACACACACAGCCACACAGCTCACTCACTCAGCCTTTGATAGCCACTTTCTCTAGCCATGGTCAAAATATAGACCCAAGAGGAAATGAACTTCAACCGGAGCACCCCCTACTGTGCCAAGAACACAGGCTGTACCCAGTGATTGTCCAATGTCCAGATGACATGGCAGATAGGGTTCCACGTTTCCCATGCTTTAATACAGAGCTCCAAGCAGACAGTAAGAGGACATCTTTAGCACTTGCCTGACTACGTGAAACCACAGCCTAAGCCCGAATGGGATTTAAGAAGAAGGGGAGAAAATAGACGACCTCCCTATGCCCTCGGAACTCTAAGCCTAGGAAATCCAGCCTGCTGGGTAAGCACTCACCTGCTTGCCCCGCACTGAGAGGCCAGAGTCACCCCCGATCTTCCCCAGCAGGTTGAACTCGCTCTCTCCGTGCCGGCAGAGGTAAATGGTGCGAGGCTGGACGTGGATATTCATGAGGTAGTAGACTATCTTACTCTGGATGTAATCCTGGACTCGGTTGACTAAAAATCGCTGGCCTACATTTATCACCTTGATGAAAGATAGGTCCCTAGGGGAGGGCAGGAAAAGAAAAATCCAGGGTAAGAAAATCTGAGAGTAAGAGTAAGGGGCAGTCGGTCATAGAGGCACTCGGGAGGCAGAGGCAGGAGGGTCATGAGTTGGAGGTCAGCCTGGGCTACATAATGAGTTCCGGGCCAGCCCTGGCTACATAGCAAGAGCCTGTTTCAAAACAAGCAAACAAAAAACAAGAGTAAGGAGGAAAAGACTTCCATACAGACTGTAGGCACATAGCAGCTCTTCCTCCTCTCTCCTGTCACTCCCACATTTACGGAACCAAATGGAAAGGGATGGACTGGCCTGCAGCCATAGCCCTGTGATGTCCAATCCCATCAGATCTCAAAAGCTAAGCAGGGTTGGGCCTGGTTAGTCCTTGAATGGGAGACCACCTGGGAACACCAGGTGCTCTAGACTTGGGAGATGGACCCGGCAATCCACTCCCAAAAAACAATCCGACATTGAAAACCCTATGATTAGTAGAGACGCACTTACAATAGTGTTTCACCTGTTGTACTTAAGGTCACTATGAGTCAGACAGTGACTTGACAGCACCTGACAACAATACTTATCTATATTTCATGGCACAAGGCAAGAACTAAGGCATAAATACACTGACTAGAAGTTCAGAAAACTGTACTTCATCTTGGTTTTGAGGAGTGACGCAGATAAGCATGGGAAACAGAATTCAGGCTTCCCATCCGTGGCTAGCCTAGGTGGCTTGAAGATTTTGCTGAGCCCAAAATTTGGTGAGAAGCACAGGCTCTACCTGATGTCATCAAGACCTGGACAGAACATGGCGGCATCAGCAACAAAGTGAGAAGAGACAGCAGAGCCGCCTACACACCCTGCACCTACCTAATCAAGCCTCTCTTACAGGTGCTTCTGGAAACTTCTTGCTTTGTGGCCACTATAGGTTTGTTCTCAACATAAAAGTAAAAAGGACTTATGCAAAAAAAAAAAAAAAAAAGTCAGAAAAAAATGTAGAATGATACACTTACCACCCTACTACCAGAGATAAAAATCTATAAACACACATACTCAGGTATATAAATTTTCTTCTAGAAGGTTTTTCTATGTAGGACTTCAGGCTAATTGAAAAATATCCTGTTATGCCATATCTAGGGCAGTGGTTTTCAACCATGTCTTAACAGCACATTTCCAAATACCAGCACTCTGGGCAACCCGTTTGAAGAAAATGAAAGTTCAAAATGTTAAACAGCCCCCTGCAGCGATTTAGGAGCTGGGGTTTAGCTCAGTTGGTAGAGCGCCTGCTCTGCATGCTCTGAGCCCTGGGTTTGATTCTCAGCACTGCAAAAATGAGAGAAGGATCTGGCAGCCCACTTCTGAAAAAATCCTGAAAATAATCAAGCACTGAAAACCTTATGAGGGTCACTATGAGTCGGACCGGACATGACCTAACAATAGGCAGCAATTGTGCAATGTACCATGCATACCAGTCTCGCCATTAGCTGGGCAGCAGGGTTTATCTTCATTTGACTAGAGCTGCTAACTGCCTGGAATGCAAAACCTTTCACATTTTCACAGGTTTCCACACGTTTACTACCTTTCTTCAACTTTCTTCTGTGGTTCTTCCACCTCATACGTTGTAAGTTCATCTCTAGTCTATAACACATAGTCAATACACACTGCCTTAGTGATGATGGTTGGAACCAATCAGATATTTCTCTGACTCATGTGTGTTCCAGAGGGCCTTATATGTATCTATGACATGCAATATGTGATATAGATACCATATTACATGTGATAAAAGTATATACATATTTATATATAATGCATTTGGGGAGGTGCCAAAAAAACATACACACATTTTTAAGAGATGTTACCTATGTCTTACTTTTCAAAGTTGAATTGAATTATGATGATAACCCTGCTGAGCTCTTCTTGTAACTATAGAAGTCAAATGTGAGTTATATTCATCTTTTGTTATCAGTATATATTGAGTATTAGAGTTTTAATAGTTAAAAGGTGTATACATCTTTGGCAACCTCTGTATCATATGATACATATATATGTATATATATACGTGTGTATGTATGTGTATATGTGTGTGTGCATGTGTGTGTGTGTATATATATATACAAATATACACACACAGTAAACTTTAAAAATTAATCAAATATTGATGCCAGAGCTCCAATGGGCATCCTGTAACCCCCTAGTTCAAACTACTAATCTGGAGTACTGGTTCTTTTTTTTTTTTTTTTTTTTTTTTTTTGTGGTACTGGGGGTTGAACCCAGGCCCTCACACTTGCATGCTCTGCAAGTGCTGGACCACTGAGCTGAACCACCAGCCCATTTTGGGACAAGGTTTCACTAAATTACAAAGACTGCCTCTGGTCTCGAACTTGCGATCCTCCTCCCTCCGCCTCCCGAACCGCTGGGATTACAGGCATGTGCCACCACGCCCAGCTGAGTAGTGGTTCTTAACTGGAGGTGATTTTGCACCCAGGAGATATTTGGTAACATCCCAAAACATTTTTGGTTGTCTCAGCTTCTAGGTATTACTGGAATCGAGTGGGCACAGGCCAAGGATGTGGCTCAATATCCTCCAATACACAAGACAGCCCTACCACAAAGAATTATCCAGTTCAAAATGTCAATATTGCTGAGATGGGAAAATCTTGCTCTCAAGCAGCAGACCCAACATTTTTGACCAGGGCGCATTTTTTCCATGGACAGGTGCGTGGGGAAGGTCTGGGGATAATTCAAGTGAAGGGAACTGGCAGTAAATACAGATGAAGCTTCACTCGCTTGCCCACTGCTCAAATCCTATTGTGCAGCCCAGTTCCTAACAGAGCACAGACTGGTGCTGACCCTTGGCCTTAGGGTTAGGGAGCCCTGCACTAGGGAATAGAGGGAAATGTGATGATAAAAAACACATTCAGTGGGGCTGGGGACTATAGTGCACATCTATAATCCCAGCAACTCAGGAGGCTGAGGCAGGAGGATTGAGTTCAAAGCTAGAGGCGGCCCGTGCAACTTAGTGAGACACAATCACAAAATAAAAAAATTTATTTTAAAACAGGATTTAAGCATAAGATGCAGCCATATACAAGCCACAATGCCACACCTTGTTTCTTTGGAATGATATACACATGATAGGTCTAGATTGAGAGAAGGAAGTTAGCGGGCAGAGGGAGAAGGGCTCTTTTCCCAGAGGAGACCCCGGCCTCCACCCCTCTGAACCATGGCCGTAAGCCTTACTTGTCGTAGTTGTCTGGGTCGAGGGGTCGGTAGGTGACTTTGTAGCATTCGATTCTCTTCAAGAAGTCCTCCATCACGTTCTCCCTGTTCCTTTCAGGGTAGTCTGGGCTTGACACTTTTACTTCCTGCAATCATAGGAACAGTAAGCCCACGGGCAGACGGTCGCCCTTAATAGCCCTCCTACAAATAGCCACGGCTAAAAAAAAAAGAACAAGAAGTCCGTAAAAGTAGCCTTTTACTGGCGCTCCATAGTCGCTGAGCACCCCCACCCCCCACAGACCGTCCTGTGACCCTGGCAACCAAGACGGGAAAGACAACTGGGGAGTCATGTGCCTGCCCTTGGCTGAAGGACAGAGGCAGCCACACAGCTGACGCTGCATCTGGGCCCCGATCTCTTTATGCGCTTTCCTGGGGAAACAGAATGGGATCCGGTGTTCCCGCGGGGCCGCTCAGAATAGGGCGCGTGGCCTGATGCCCGACATGGGAACCCGGTGCCTCTTCCTCACATGACCTCAGTTCCTCCATGGCCGGGAGGGCACTTCAGGTGACCATGTGCAGGTGGCTGTCTGGTGAAGCACAGCACAACCCATCGGATGGGGACTGTCTTATGCTGTGACCCCACAGGGCATAAGGAGCTCAATGCATAAGATGCTGACTCAAATACTAAACAACGGCTGGGCAGCCAGGGCTGGGGTTTAGCTCAGGTGGTAGAGTGCTGCTCTGTGCTCTCTGAGGCCCTGAGTTCAAACCCCAGCACCACAAGCAGGAGAGAAGGACCTGGCAGCCCACTCCCGAAACAATCCTCAAATAATGAGCCATCAAAAACCCTATGACTAGCAGAGAAGCAC
Organism: Pedetes capensis; assembly: GCA_007922755.1. Lineage (NCBI taxonomy): Eukaryota > Metazoa > Chordata > Mammalia > Rodentia > Pedetidae > Pedetes > Pedetes capensis. Next base: position 124,125 of record VMDO01002259.1, read on the forward strand.
TGACATAGTGCTGAGCATGGCAGAGCGTCGGGGAGTGTTTTGTTCTATTATACATAGGGTCCCTAATGAATGGGACCCAACTCAAGGGCACCTAACAACAACAGAAGGCAGCCATGACAGATAGTAAATTGTCCAGTCTAGGATAATATCTACGTCTCAGCATCCAGATAATACCAGAACAGAAGGCCAGGGCTCTCACTGTCTAAGCTTTGGTCTCCACTCAGCAGCTAATTCTTATTTTATTCCTCAAAGCCTCAGTCTCTTCTCTCAAGGAAAGAGTTTGGAAGTACAAAATGGCAAGAGAAAAGCTGTCTCTGTGATGTCAAACATTTCTGTTTCTCTCTCTGCCCTTGGCTTTACCCAGAACCCCTCCCCACACAGGTACACGCCCTTGGCATTACCCAGAACCCCTCCCCACACAGACACACACATACACAGGGCACAAAAGGTGATAGGCAGGGGTGCCACCCACCAGGATATTGGCAGCAATGACATCAGGATCATCGCAAACAGACTCCACGAAGAACACCTGGCCATAGAGAGAAGGCTCTGATAAGCAAGTCGGAAGTGACAGGCTGTCAATCAAGAGCACCGGCCCGCCTACCACATCCAGTCGTTCCTCCCTGGATTTTCCTCATGAAAGTGGCCTTCAAGGCCTCCTCATCGAAAAATGGCTCTTACCACGTCCCCTGGGCCTCAACCATACAGGCTCAAGGTCTGAGGAAGGAACTGGAAGGAAACTTTCAAGGACTGGGCGTGTGCCCCAAGAGAAGAGGATCAGGTATCCAACGTCATCCCCGTCATCCCCGCCAGAGCAAAGGGATCCATGCTCCCGTCCTAAGCCCCACCTCCGCTCATCCCTGTCCTCCAGCACGGAGGCACAGCCCACCTTGAAAGAATTCTGCTCAGCGAAGTCCAAGATCATGTCCCTCCTCTCCCGGGTGGTATTGGTGGCATCAAACACCTGGGCAGGAAGCACACGGGGCAGATGGGTGAAGGGAGAGAAATGGGGCCCAGCCAGGCAGAGCCAACGCGGGGCTGAGCAGCCAGGATGCTGAAAGGGTGGAGGCCAAGAGGGGAGAGCAGGCAAGCCTTACCGCAATCTGCCCGTTCTCCTCCGTGAGGTAGGCCTTCACATCTTGCAGTGCCACCAGGGCACACTGTCTGCGCGAGAGCCAAGGAAATCAGCAAGAGGAGCGCGGGCCAAACATAGCCAGAGACACAGATAGCTGTAAAAGGCACCTCCCTCCCCAGTTTCCCACTCCTCAAAATCTTCCCCTAACTACATCTGTTGAGGCTCCCCCTGACGTTCATGCCCTGTCCTGTACCTTCCTCCCTGCCCTGATACATAAGTCTTATCCCTGATTAGGCTCACCCTCCCTGGGCCCTGTTCTCCTACCGCCCCCTGCCCAAGGTGGTCTGTCCATTGGGTAACTTCCATGTAAAACTCCCCTAAGGTATTTACTGAGGAAAACAAAGCCCTCTCCAACTTAGTCTCCCGACAGCCCTGAAAGACTTGACCTGGATGTCAGGTCTTTAGAAAGACTCACTTGCGGATCTTCATGGCCTCCTGGTTGTCATGTCGAAAGAAGTCATAGGACTTATAGGACTTGACTGCTTTGCGCCGATACACCCCAAGATTGAACACTGCAGAAGACACCCACAGCCTTCAGCAACAAAACAACATGGCGGCCCCGCCACATGGGACTTCCCGGCCTAACATCAGGAGGCCAAGGGAATGGAAAGGGTGTTGTGCTATGCTGGGAACGATTCCAGACTAAGAGGCGGAAGAGTTGGATCTGAGTCCTGACTTACAAGACTCAGGACAAGTCTCAAGCTGTCCTGAGTTTCAATATCCTCAGGTACTCAGTCTGCTTTACCAGGATGCTACTAGGGTTCTGCCTGAAGCTGTACCACTGTGGTGCCCAATTTCATCAGATCTCAGAAGCTAAGCAGGGTCTGACCTGATTATTGCTTGGATGGGAGACCGCCTGGGAGCATCAGGTACTGTGAGCTTGGAAGAAGGACCCAGCAACCCACTCCCAAGAAATAATCAGTCATTGAAAACCCTATGAACAGCAGAGAAGCACTGACAATAGTGTTTCACCTATTGTACATAGGGTCTCTATGAGTGGGACACTGACTAGACGGCACCTAACAATAACAACTAGGGTTTTATAACACTATACATGTGCAGGGGGTTTGAAAACCTAAAGCCCTATTTTCACTCAATTCTTCATAGCCCTATCAAAGGCATTCCCTTAAAACTAGGCCCATCCAGCCAGGCCAGGGGAAGACAAGTCTGGGGACAGGAAATAAATCCAGAAAATGAGGAAGCAACCAGCGTTTCTTCAAGAAGCACCTTATAACCTTGAGGCCGGCGGGAAGAAGTATCCCAGAGGCCCGGGAGCCTAGGAACTAACCACTCTCTTCCCAAGGAATCGCCTGCACGTACCTTTGGTAGGCACCCCAATCCAGTTGAGGTAGCGAGTTAGTTTCTTGGATACATAGGTTTTACCCCGGGCTGGCAAACCAATCATAACAATGAGAGTTGGGGAGTTGGTCATGTAGGAGGCCCAAGCTGCAAGGAAACAAAACAGATAGAACATGGCGCACGATGGGCCTGGGAAGGCGGAGGCTCTAATCTTGTTGCTGCTGTTGTTAGGTGCTATTGAGTCGTGTCTGACTCATAGCGACCCTCACAGGGTTTTCAATGGCTGATTGTTTTGGGATTGCATCGGGAGTGGATTACCATGTCCTTCTCCCGTTTTTTTGTGGTGCTGGGACCTCAGAGACTGCAGAGCGGTGCTCTACCAACTGAGCTAAATCCCAGCCCCAGGCGCTCATCTGGGGACTTCATTTCATCCCCGGAACCTGTGCAGCAAAGGAAAGGAGGAAGGGAAATGGAGAACCATCGGGCAGATCCTCCCGACAGAATTAGGGGGTCACGCAGACTTCCAGAAAGTACCCAAACCAAGGCACGTCTTTTCCACATGGCTGAGGCCTTCACAGAGGTACCCAAGAAGGAAAGGAGGAAAGTGGCAAGGGGTCGGAAGAACGTAACCATGCCATCCCTTAATGTGGAAATGCCTAATGACAGGAACATGACAAAGCTGTCATTCTATCAGTGCAGAACTGAGCTACCTTCAAAATAGGTCCCACCGAGTCTACGTTGAGGATCTCATCCATCCCTTCAGAGCCAAAGGCAGGACTGGCTTTCCTACTGCATTAAAGACCCTGCCTCAAGCTGTTTAGCCTCTACACTCCACCGTGAGCTCCTCCTTAAGCTGGAATTTCTTTCTTTCTTTCATTCTTTTTTTTTTTGAATGGTACTGGGGGTTGAGCCCATGGCCTCGCGCTTGCATGCTCTGCAAGTGCCGGACCACTGAGCTGCACCCTCAGCCCATTTTTTCACTTTTTTGAGACAGGGTCTTGCTAAATTACACAGACTGCCTCTGGTCTCGAACTTGCGATCCTCCTGCCTCTGCCTCCCAAACCGCTGGGATTACAGGCGTGCACCACTGCACCTGGCTCTAAACTGGAATTTCTAAAGCACAGTGAGATTGAGTAGGCAAAGCCTACCTGGTAAAGGTGTGACTAGACCTCCTGAGGCTTCAGAGCAGAGCTAACTGGAAAGGGGGTCAGGGCCGGCTACTAAGGGCCGCTATGAAAGCAAGACCACTCAAAAGCAGGAAGTCTTTGGCCCACCCTACCTTAGTAAACTCACTTATTTCAAGGATGCTCATTTATAGAGGTGCGTCTCATTGGACAGGTGGCCCCAGAGGTCAGGTGACCGGCCTAAGGACATATAATGAGTCAAGGATGGAGCTGGCACTGAAATCTGGTCCTTGTACTTCCTAGACAGCTTTTCTCCATAACAAGAGGCCTCCTCAGTTCGTTCCCAGGCCTGGCTCCCTATTACCCATCCTGCCAGAGAGAGGAGGTGGGGGAGGGACCTGTGCTGCTGCCTTGCCATCCCCTTTCCAGGAGCCAGGATCCAAACTGAAGTCATTAGGGAGGGCGCAGGCTGTGCTGGCTCCAGTAGGGAAGATCCTGCATGGACAGGAGAAGGAAACACCCTGACCTGCAGTTTCCTAGCCTCCCTTTTCAGAAGGGGCTCTGCCAAGTTGTTGCTGCTTCTCTGCAAGAACAAGGCGACCCGGTAAGGCTAAGAAACCATTCAGCAGCATGCAGGTACTTGCAGGGGAAATGCGTCTTTCACATGTTGAGGAAGAGATGTTCAAAGATTCCAATGGAGAAATGGGGAGAAGAGCCCTGGGAGAGGACAGGCTCCAGAAGGAAGAGTTTTGTAAGGTTGGTTTGCAAGAGGTGCTGGGAAGCTGTTGGGATTTTTAAATGTACCCCATAACTAGGGTCCTTCATACTAGAATGAGGGACTGACCTCTAGGTGACCCCAGGGCCACATTCCATGCACTCACTCCTACTCCTCCCATAGAGTGAGCAAAGATGGCCCCTGACCAGCCTGACCAGCCTCAACCACCTCAATTTTGATTGGCTACCCCTAGCACTTCAGTTAAATAACTGCCCCTACCTGGTAGGTATGACAGTTCACCTGCTGTATCTGTCAGGAATGTGCCCTGATTGGCAATCACCAGTACACACCCATCTCCGGGAGCCTATATAAGCAGGGCCCCGGACCCCACTTCACCCCACCACCATTCTCCATCCTTCAACTGCTGCTGGACACCATCACCTCAATCCAGCGCTCCCCAGTCCAGCGGAAGATCTCCAAGCAATCCTACACGTCAAGGCCAGGGGCCCCGAAGCACCTGAAGGCTACAAGCAAGCCATGAAGAGCCTCCCAATTCCTCCCATCCTTGGGAAGGAGGGAGGCAGAGAAGGTGAGCTGCAAGAGTCAAGACCACTGAACCTCCAGCCCAGTGGAACACCAACTGCTTGTAGCTGTGCCTTTAAGGCTGAGTTGTACCACCAGTGAGCCTGTAGCATTCTGTGCTGTGGGCTCTGAGCTAGCACTTGAGCACTTGACAGGGGCTGCTTGCTGGTTGCACCCCACTTGGGGAGTAACCCAATAAACCTTCCCTGTCCTGTTTCCCGCAGAAGGTCTCCTGAGGTCCTTCTTTGGTGCCTCTGGCCACTACAACCTGGTCCAGAGGGTCCCCGATACCCACTCAGTGTCAGGGCAAGGCTCTGACCTCTTCCAGGCCTAAGCTGACCCTGACAGGAAGCCAAAAAGTGGCCTGGTGGGGAGAGAGGGGTAGATGCCCAGATTCCAGCCAGAGTGCTGGGCGTTTAGTCCTTTGCCTGCTGTGCACATGGTGGGTAATGGAGCGACATAAGTGGTTTACATCTCTGTGCAAATAAGGGGTTCAGAGGAAAGCAATCAAGACCCTATAGCCTCCGCGGGCATTAATCCCTGATCACTAACCCCTAGCAGGCAGACAGGTTCTGCCTGGCACGGGCTGCCTCAGGTTCAAGTAGTGAAATCCCCTGAGTCTTCCCATTCTCCAGCTGAGTGCGCACTCTTCACAATTTCCCATGACTTGGCTCATTACCTGCGCTTCTGGGGCTGCTCTGTGTACACCTTCCAGCCCATTAGGCACTCCCTAAAGCTTAAGATGAGCTGACACGCAGAAGTTGCTCTGAAGGCAACCAGGGAGCCAGCTGCTGTGTTTACCACCCTGGGCAGAGAAAGCTAAGGACAAAAGAAACCATAGGCTGCTAGGGACCCCACACCTTTCCCTCTAGCACTACAGCACTGCCTCTGCCTAAAACACCCTCCCCCTCCACATACACACACCTGCTGCAACCAGGGCTTCTCATTTTCTGAGAGTAAAAAAAACTAACTCATATCCCTTGTCTCCAATTGCCAAGGTGGAAAAATTAGGAACATTCTGTCCTATATGTTACAAAACAAACCATCCCCTCTGTCTTAATTTGAATGGAAAATATTACACACTGATTAATTCCAGAGACACTGTCATATAATAGCATATAATATGTAACAACAGGAGAAGGACATGGCAACCCACTCCCAAGGCAACAATCAGCCATTGAAAACACTATAAGGGTTGCTATGAGTCGGACACGACTCGACGGCGCCTAACAACAACATAATATATAACATACATATAATAGCAATACATTTCAACTCTAAAATTCTCTTTCATCTTCTTCACACAAAGTTTAACTTGCTTTCTCAATCTTAAACTCCATTCTCTCTTTTCATAAGATGCTTACAGGGGCTGGGGTTTAGCTCAGTTGGTAGAGTGCCACTCTGTACTCTCTGAGGCCCTGCCTTTGATCCGCAGCACTGCAAAAAAATGGGAGGACCTGGCAGCCAATCCCAAAACAATCAGCCACTGAAAACCCTGTGAACAGCAGAGAAGCACTGGCATACTACCGGGCACGGCACAGTGCTGGGGAGTGTTTCATTCTGTTGTACATAAGGTTGCTATGCATTGGACCCAACTCAATGGCACCTAACAACAACAAGATGCTTAGATTAAATGAGGGCTTGACAACTTCCACCACATAAATGGAAAAACTCAAGCCCAGAGAACTTAAGAGCTTTGTCCACAGTCCCACAATAGAAAGTCAAGGTCACGGCTCTTGACCAGACTGCTAGTCTCATGACTACCCCTTCAGTCCCAGCAGCTGGCTCTTGGAACTCATTTTAGCACATGACAAAAGACCCCTGTGGCAAACATAACTTTTCTTCATGCCAATCTGGGAGGATGGTCCACGAGAGCAATGGATCCCACCCTTTCCATGGCTAAGGTCTCCTCCCACTATTTGCCTAACCAGGCTCAATATTTTGAATCATGCAGCCCACAAGCCAGGCACCATGGCGCACACCTGTAACACCAGCGACTCAGGAAGCTGGGGCAGAATGATCGCAGGTTGGAGGCCAGAAGCAGCCTGCTTAACTTAGCAAGACTCTATTGCAAAGTAAAATATAATAAATGAGCTGGGGGTGCAGCCCAGTGGTAGAGCACTTGGGAAGTAGGTGCAAGGCCCTGTGTCCAACCTCCCAATACTGCAAACAGAAAAAACAAGCAAAACTAAAAGAAGGAAATGTGTAGCCCATAGGGCATGTTTCCTTAGTGGGATCCTTATTTTTATCCATCAGAACTAATAAAAACTGATTATCTCCTTATTTCCTGCTGTGTAACAGATAGACGTGACCTAACCAAATTCATATAACTAGAGCTAAGCTCTTAAGCAAACGGATGTTAACTAAAGTTAACCAGGGCTGCCACAGTTGACAATGCCCAATTTCCATCAAATATCTTGAAATAATGGAAACAGCCGATAATACAGAACTTTGAAGAGCAAATTAGTAATAACACAGATCAACACTTCCAACGTGTCTATCATTTCTCCTATTACTTCTAAAGGAAAATGTGCTGATATAAATGTGCAAAGATGTGGCAGTACTCACTGAAGCATTCTTTATGGTAGTTAGGAATTGGAAACAATTTAAATGCCCATCAGTGAGAACCATATAATGCATAATGTTGTAAAATCTGGGTAAAAAAAAAGTCCACAATATAGTAAATTGCGGTACTAGGGGTTGAACCCGGGGCCTTGCGCCTGCATGCTCTGCAAGTGCTAGACCACTGAGCTGCACCCTCAGCCCATTTTTTCTACTTTTTGAGACAGGGTCTTGCTAAATTACACAGACTGCCTGTGGTCTTGAACTTGCAATCCTCCTGCCTCTGCCTCCCGAGCCACTGGGATTACAGGTGTGCGCCACCGCACCCGACTAATATAGTTGTTGTTGTTGTTAGGTGCCATCGAGTCAGTATCTGACTCATAGCGACCCTCATAGGGTTTTCAATGGCTGACCGCTTCGGGATTGCCTTGGGAGTGGATTGCCAGGTCCTTCTCCCATTTTTGCAGTGCTGGGAATTGAACTCGGGACCTCAGAGACTGCAGCGCAGCACTCTACCCACTGAGCTAAATCCCAGCCAGGTTAATATAGTAAGTTTTTTTAAAAGGAAATGTCAGCAGAACAGAATATGTAGTGTATGAAGCTATGTTCATTAATAGGATATAGAAAACTAAGAGATCCAAAAGCATCAAATTTGCAGAAATAGGAGGGATTAGAAGAGATTTGTACTTTTCATTTTCTTTCTCTCTGTACTATTGGATTTTCATTAACATGTAGTGCTTTTATATTCAGGAAAAGGTATGCGTAGGAACCTGTCTGCTCCAGAGATATTCAAAAAGAAAAGAAAAGAAACCAAAAACAGGAGGGGCAGCCTAGCACTGAGGACCTCCCGCTGCAAATTCCTGCCTTCAGAGAAACCTAAAACCAGTCATCTGAGCTCCTGAAGGTACCTCAGCCAGCACTTCCTCTAGCCCGATCCCTAGAGAGCTGAACTCTCAGGAATGCTCCTTTGGAGGGTCTGGCTCCCTACAGTTATTCTCAGCCCCGAAGTCTTCAAGCTTAGTCACTTCCCAGATTCAGACTTAGCCAACACAGGTGAAATCAGCAGCAATGGGAAAACAGCCCAGCTATTAATAAAGCAATTGAAGCAACTGCTGGTGTAAACATAAGGAGCCAGGGCGCCTGGAACAAGGCACCGTCTCCGTACAATACAGAATAAGATGAGCCTGGATTTACCAACACGGAAAAGATGGCCACAGTAGTGTAAGGTTTTTGTTTTGTTTTGTTTTTTAAAAAGTACATGATAGCAGAAGAGAATAGTTCTGAACCTACTTTCATTAATGGGTTACACGAGAATAAGACCTCTCAAAGAATCCGACTCACTTATGTCTCTGTGCACGGCAGAGAAAAACGAAATTCACCCATATTCTCATAACCACGGATTCACTTTTGACTCTGGCCACTACAGACTCACAGTCCAATTGTGAGGTGTGGATAATGGGGTACATGAAGGACAGTGGCTTTAGGACAACCCAGAGTCCTCCAGTTGGGTAGAAGAGGCACCTTGGAGAATAGAGATTAGAAAGGACACATTAGAGTCCAGAGCAAGAATGAAAGTCTAGAGAATATGAAAGAGTCCTGGGGTTACTGCTTCCTCAGTTAAATGCCCTCACAGTAGAAAACTGCAAAAGAATTAGGAAGGCACGTAGGAGAGATTGCTATGTGAAGAAAAAGGCAGACCTAGACGGCCTGACGGGGCTGAGGTTTAGCTCAGTTGGCATAGTACGGTCCTGCACTCTCTAAGGCTCTCAGTTTGATCCCCAGCACTGCAAAAAACGGGAGAAGGTCCCGGCAAGCCACTCCCAAAGCAATCACAAAACAATCAGCCATTGAAAACCCTATGAGGGTCGCTATGAGTCGCACCCAACTTGACAGCACCTAACAACAGAAGGCCTGACACTGGGCATCTTGGAGCCAGAAACCCCCCCAGCAATCAGCTCTGCTCCATACGTCTGCTCACTGCTCTTTTATAGATCATCCATCCTAGTAACACAGTGCATCACCTTTAAAAGGGCATTCTAGATGGCTACATCTGGGTTACATAAAGGGCATTCTAGATCGCTAAATCTGGGTTACATAAAGGGCATTCTAGATCACTAAATCTGGGCTACAATGTTGTCCAACAACAGGAGATAGTATTCCTTACAGAAAAAAAAATAATTCTTCACAGAATTATACTGTCTGCTCCCAGCAGCAATTGAGTAACTCAATTTATATACAATGTTTAAGGAATAAATACAGATCAGCTATGCATCCTACCCTTCAAAGTGTTTTGCTTTGCTATATTTACTCATTTAATCCTTACATCACTCTTGGGGGAGATAGGATCAGAACCCCTACCTTAAAAAGGAGTGAACTGAGCTGGGCGTGGGGGCGCACACCTGTAACCCCAGCAACTAGGAGGCCAAAGCGGGAGGAATGTGCGTTCAAGGCCAACTTGAACTGCATAGCAAGAAAGAAAGAAAGAAAAAGGAAAAAGCTTGTTTTTTTTAAAAAAGGGAGCAAACTGAAGCAGGGAAAGCATAAGCAACTTGTTCAAGGGCAATCCCTGGAGAAGGACATCATGTTTGGAAGAGTGGCAGGTCAACGCAAAAGAGGAAAACCCTCCACCAGATGGATTGACACAGTGTCTGCAACAATGGGCTTAAATATAAATAAGATCATTTCCCTGGCACAGAATCGGCAAGTGTTTCGATCTGCTGTACATAGGGTTGCTATGAGTCGGACTCGACTCGACGGCACCTAACAACAACAACAACAACAACCCATGCACTCAGCCCTAGGTGCTCCACTAAGTATTGTGCTACACTAGTTATCTCTCATGGAGCATTGTGTCCTTGGTACCTGGCTTCTTGCCCTGGCAGAGAAAGAAGACCCTAATCGCAGGGGTGTGCCAACTTCAGCAGCACATCCAGGTCAGGCGCTTCTGTTCAGGAGGCTGCATGCGTACCCGCTGAAGAGATTATGATCTGATAAGAGCATGGCATCAAGGTCAAAACCCTGGGGAAAGCTTTGAACATGAGACAATTGTTGCTCCCAGGCTAGTCAGCTCCTTCCACCTGCTGAAATAGTATCTATTCATATATGCCCGCTAAAGTACCTGCAGCCCAACCACTGCGGCTTCCGATCCTGTCAGATCTCGAAAGCTAAGCAGGGTTGGGCCTGGTTGGTCCTTGGATGGGAGACCACCTGGGAACACCAGGTGCTGTAGGCTTGGGAGAAGGACCCGGCAACCCACTCCCAAAAAACAATCAGCCATTGAAAACCCTATGAATAGCAGAGAAGCACTGACAATAGTGTTTCACCTGTTGCAGGTAGGGTCACTAGGAGTTGGATACTGACTCAACGGCACCTAACAACTACAACATCTCCACTGAAGTGAGAAGAACTGATTAATAAGGTTTCAAGGGAACCTTTGAAAGGTGTAATCCAAACAGAAGGAAGAGGTAGCACTCCTTGAGGCTCCCAGAAACATCTAGGGACCAATGTCCCGGACTGTGGGGAAGCCCGGCAGCCTGTAATCACATTTAAGTGTGGAGATGCAAGGGAACAGGAAAGGACACCTCCTCCTCCTGCAACCCCGCCCCCGGCCCCACCTGTGTCTAAAAGGCTGGCACAACAATGCTCCCGTGAAGTAGTTTGCAAAGTGCAAAGACTAAACCTGGAAGACAGTAAGGTGCCCAAGATCCCGTGAGTCACACGTCAGCGCTCATTCCCCCAAGGCCTGGGAGAATGAGACAAGGTAGTGCCGGCTCCTACCTGCAATTTCTGAGTAAGCACACTGTCCCAGAACTTCGCCCAGCAGATAAAGGGAAACCAAGACATTAACAACCCCAAGTAACTTCTGCCCCCTGCCACTCTGCCTTACTGTGTATATGATAAGGCATGCTCTACCTTCCCACATCAAGCAGGTATGCAGATATCCCCAAAGAGAGCAGAAAGAAACCACTAGACCACATAGCAGTCTCTAGCCCCAGAGACAGACATTTCACTAAGTCTAATGTTTGCAAAAGTGCAGTTCTTTTAGCCTGCAGCCATAGTCCTGGGACGTCCAATCCCATCAGATCTCGGAAGCTAAGCAGGGTCGGGCCTGGTTAGTCCTTGGATGGGAGACCACCTAGGAACACCAAGTGCTGTAGGCTTGGGAGAAGGACCCAGCAACCCACACCCAAAAGACAATCAGCCATTGAAAAGCCTATGAATAGCAGAGAAGCACTGATAATAGTGTTTCGCCTGTCATGTGTAGGGTCTCACTGAGTCAGACACTGACTCAATGGGACCTAACAACAACAACAACTTGTCGCAAACAGGAAATTGCCTCCTGGAAACTTTGTTTTCAATTCTCATTTCACCAAGCAGGAGAGTGGAGGATTACAACTACACTCCCAGGATAAAATCCGGAGAGAGGGGCCCCCCTCCTCTTCCCCGGGACTCACAACATTTCTTATCTGTCGTGCGAAGATTTGAGGGTTTTGGTTTATTGCTGCTGTGTTCGGTGGAAGAGGCACAATTGTCAGACATGGTAGCTCTTCAGGAGGTGTCTGGAAAGGAGAAAAAGATGCAAGGAAGAGAAGGCAGATGTCCCTCAAAACACCCAGTGTGCAGGATCAGCGAGGTGCAAGCGAAGGCACCTGGGGCCAAGAGTCAGGTCCAGTCCTCTTTCTCCCAGTTAAAAGGTACTTGTCCTTGGATGATAAGACATGAACTCCCTTGGTCCTCTGTTTCTTCACCTATAAAGAGAGTTGTATTCAACTTTGCATTTAATTGCTGAGTTAAGAGTTCACATTCACATACCTTATCTAGGGTAAGCCTTCCACTAATCCTTTAATAAGGCAGATTTGGCTACCATTATTACTTCTTCCCATTTCAAATTGGAAAACTGAGGTTAATCAAAAATTAAGTGGCTTGTTCAACTTTCTCCCTGACTTCAGCTTCTAGTTTTAAATATCTGGGGAGAATCAGATGTGGTGGTGCAGCCTTGTAATTCCAGCAATTCAGGGACTGAGGCACTACAGGTTGGAGGCCAGAGGCAGCCTGCACAACTTAGCCAGATTCTATCTCAAAAATAAAAGTAAGAAAAGGGGGTGGGTGACTAGAGGTATATATAGCTCAGTGGGAGAGAGCTTTGCCTAGCGCAAGGCTCTGGGTTCATTCCCTAGTATGGCAAAAATGAAAGAAAGAAAGAAAGAAAGAAAGAAAGAAAGAAAGAAAGAGGGAAAGAAAGAAAGAGCGAGAAAGAAAGAAGAGAAGAAAAGAGAAAAGAAAAAGAAAAGAAAGAATCAATCTGGGGAGAACAGTAGGGTGGGGATAGGGAAAGATCAAGTGCATTATCAAGAAAATAATTCCAGTCCAAAGGTAAGGCTGACCTTCCCTTTGGAAGAAGGTAAAGCTGTCCTTACCTTTGGAAGAAAAGCAAAATAAAAACGGGAGGAAATCTCAACCACGTTCCTTGAAAAAGCTGTACGTGGATCCTGGGACATTCCTAGCCTGTTACCATTTCTCCTCGTGATTTTCTCAAGCCCTGCTCCGCAGCCCCTCCCTACCCATCCCTTGGAGTTCAGTTTAAAGCAGGAACACGGGGTTCAGAGTAGGTAAATGACTTCCCCCAGGCTGCCTGCAAAACAAGGCGCAAGTCCTGACATCGTTGGGGTGGAAGAGCCCTACGACCACACCCCAGCCCCAGACACCCAAGAGTATCGAGAGGACATAGGTCCCACTTCTTCAGAGACCTGGCACGGTTCCTGCGCTGATTACTCAAATCCTTCGACCCCAACACCAGCTGTCGCCCGCGGTCCCGGGAGGTCCGCGCGCCCAGTGTGCTCGGGGCCGTTGCTTCCCGACAGCGCGAGGGCATCCACCCCGCAGCTCCTCCGCACGCGCGCAGCCCCCTCATCCCCACCACTGGGCCACCTGGAGGCGCCGCGCGGTCGCCGCTCACCCCGATCCGGGCTCAGATCCCCGCTGGCTGTCGCCCTGCGCTGCCCCAGGAACGCTGCAGAGCGGCGCTGACAAGTGCTGCCGGGCCCCGGCGAGCCAGCCCTCCCCGGGTCACGTGCTCCTCCTGGCTCCGCCCACCCGCGCATCAGCCCTCACCTGGCGAGAAGCATCGACCAATCGGGCCCTAGCGAGGCCTGGAGGGGTGGGGTCCAGGCGGAATCGCGGACCCAGCCGGCCAGTGGAAGACGCAACCGAGGAGTAGAAAGAGAGCCAGCCTCGGACTCCCCCGGCTCGGTGGAGGGCCTTGGCATCGTTGCCTAGCAACGCACAGGGCTGGGGGCGGGGTCTTACTTTCTTTCTTACTCTCGCGAGAGCGGATTTTTTTTTTCCGTCTTGGGAGGGCGTGGCTGGTGGAAGCGTTGTGAGGATTAACGCCTTGGTTCCCGAATCCCAGCTCGCCTAGCTCTTCCTGTACACTGCAATGTCATCTTCGAGGGGTGCTTTGCTAGGCACCGCAGGGCTGAAGCCGGTTACACCTCAGGGTGTTTGCATTCCCTTCCCAGAGGTCAGATCCTTAAGTCAGCTTCGCTGAACCAGGAGCGTCCTGGATCCATCCAGGATCACTCTCCAGGACACTTGTAACCACCTTGAAGGACCAAGGAGAGACCACCAGCAGGAAAAGGTGTGTCGCGAAAGCTGTGAAGAGATTTAGAGTTTTAGGCTTTCAAAGAGGAGCTGACACATTGCAAGTCAACTACACTTCTCACAGTTGCACCAGCACGCCTGTTGAATGCTTGATTCCATTGATAAGTCCACTCCAGGCCGGGTGGCATTTGTTTCTTTCTATCCAGGATGGGGGGAAAAAATCACAATGAGTGCGGATTTCTTGGAAAACAGAAAAAGTTCGGGGACGCCTTTCTTCCTCCTTGGCCTGGGAATTAAGTCATCCCTTCAAAACAGTTCAAGTACGTAGTTACCTCTTCTTTGAAGCTTTTTACAACTCCTGGCATGTTGTCATTGCTCACTCGGTGCCTATAGACTCCGTCTTTATCCATTGAGTATGTGCAGAACGCTTTACTGACAAGGCAGTCTCAGGTTCTAGGTATACACAAAGTTGAAAATGGCCACATAACCTAGCACTGTCACGTTGCTGTGAAATTCTTTGGTTGTGTATGTCTCACGCCCCAGCTTCTCTCCCAACTACAATGAGTGCTTGTCACACTGAAGGAAGGATTAAATCGTCCCCATATGTGTGTGCTCAGGAACTGAACTGGAATCCGGATGACAAGGGTGACAAGTGTTAGTCCTTAGCATTCCGCCCTTGTCCTGCCACCAGCTGATTGAGGCAATTGCCCTGGGCCTGGATGCTGACCTCACACTGTGCTTTCTGATGTGGCCAGCGGACGTTTTCAGGCTACAGCCTCCACCCTCCTTCACTTAACCCCCGTGAGTCAGTGTTTGGTGCGGTCACGAGTTTTTGATAGGTCCCTTGACTCACGGGCCATTCCTGGCATTCCTGCGCGATCGCAGCTATGGCTCTGGCTCTCCAGGCGGAGTCTGCAAGCCCTGATCTAACCGTGTCCGACCTGAGTGCAAGGTCACATTCCACCCTGCTGGACTCAGGAGCTCCTCGCCCCCGCCCTCTTCCCTTGGGCATAAATGCTTCCGACCCGCGGAGCACCTCAGTCGCAATGCGGGTAACGAGAACAGCGGTGCTTTAGGAACAGCAACACAGCTGCAACCTGAGGCTCGCGAGGGTGGGCGAGAAACCCAGCTGTCTCTTTAAGAAGGGCTCGCCGGTGTTAAAAGGTCGGGGCAGGAGCCGAACCGAGCTATCGCGAGAGTTGGGAACCAGCGGCGACCTCTCGCGATGTTTGGCCCCGCCAAGGGCGGCCATCTTGGAGCCCGCCCCTCGGCCGGTTGCCCTGGCTGCGTGCGCCAACCTGCAGCCGGGACCAAGGCGGGCCCCGCGGGCGTCGGGCCTGGGGGCTGCCGCGCCGACGCGATGTGGCGGCTGCGCTGCAAGGCCAAGGACGGCACCCACGTCCTGCAGGGGCTGACCAGCCGCACCCGGGTGCGGGAGCTCCAGGGCCAGATCGCCGCCATCACCGGCATCGCGCCCGGCGGCCAGCGCATCCTCGTCGGCTTCCCCCCCGAGTGCCTGGACCTCAGCGACGGGGACACCGTCCTGGCGGACCTGCCCATCCAGTCAGGTGGGGCCGTCGGGCCGCGTTCCGGGTGGAACCGGCGGGGACAGGGAAGAACTGGGCCGGGCAGGGGCCGGAGCCCGCGGGCGGCACGGAGGACTGGGACGGAGGTGGATCCGAGATCGGGGCCGGCGGAGGCCGGGCCGGCGGCTCCTCTTCCACCTACGGGGCTAGGCCCGGAGCCCCGCGGCCCGCTCTCCCCATGCGGCCGTCAGATCTCCCTCCAAACCACCTCATTTATTTTGTCTTCTGTGCACTCACAGAGAGCCTGCAGCCGGAGCCCTGAGGGGTCCGATCCCGTCAGATCTCGGAAGCTAAGCAGGGTCGGGCCTGGTTAGTACTTGGTTGGGAGACCCCCTGAGAAAACCAGGTGCTGTAGGCTTGGGAGAAAGACCTGGCAACCCACTCCCAAAAATCAATCAGCCATTGAAAACCCTATGAATAGCAGAGAAGCACTGACAGTAGTGTTTCCCCTGTCGTACACCAGGTTGCCATGAGTCTCATAGTGACTCGATGGCACCTAACAACAACAGCAGCAGCATCCACAGAAGCGTGGAAACGGGGGATCCGTTTTGTCTGCCCTGGTGGTTCTTCTTCCCCACCTCATCGATCAGCAGGTCTGAAGAGTGGGAGACTTTTTTTTTTTTTCTTTCCTGATGCGTTTTTGTTTTTGCAGTTCCCTTCATATATACTGAGTTTGACAGATACACTTATTGTGGAATTAGCTTTCAAACATCCACCAAAAGCCCTTTCAGGTTCTAACCAACAGCGATTATGTCTGCCCAGTAATAGAACTTGAGCAACAACGTCGATGATTTGTTTACACCTTCCCATGGCGTGTCCAGGACCTTGTAAACACTAAATGAAGTAGGTATGTTAACTTTCGGGAGGAGGAGAACCCCCTAGTGGCCTAGTGCATGGTGAACACCTTCTGGAAGATGTGTATGTTTAAAGGCAGAGAGCATATAAGGACATTTTGTTTTGGAAATGTATCTTTTTAAGCAAGTATAAGGATGTACCCCCCCCAACCCCCAACCCATCTCTAAATTTTGGGATACAAACTGAAGTGTTTTGTTCTATCTTCTGTTTTCATTTTTATAAAGATTGTTGTTGTTAGATGTGGTCAATTCAGATCCAATTCGTAACAGCCCAGTGGACAACAGAAAGAATTCCTCCCCAACACTGTGCCATACCCGGCACTATGTCAGTGCTTCTCTGCTATTCATAGGGTTTTCAGTGGTTGATTGTTTCAGGATTGTTTTGGGGAGTGGGTTGCCAGTCCTTCTCCCAAGCCTACAACACCCGGTGTTCCCAGGTGGTCTCCCATCCAAGACTAACCCGGCCTAACTCTGCTTAGCTTCTGAGATCAGGCGGGACCAGACACCAAGGTGGTGCAGCTGCAGACTTTATAAGGATACAATGAATGAAAACTGTTAGTGGTCACTTGTTTCCAGAGGTGTGTTCTTCTCAGTAACTCCTTCTATGCTTTAACTACTTTAATTCCTAATTTACAGACCTGGCTAGTGAACGCCCAGTTCCACCTGTCATTTCTCTGCAGTTCTGGATTTGTTTTGTTTTTAACAGGCGACATGCTGATTGTTGAAGAAGACCAAACCAGGCCCAGAACTTCACCTGCATTTTCCAAACCCGGTGCTCCTAGTTATGTCAGGGAACCTTTGCCCGTGCTTACCAGAACCACCGTCCCAGCAGACAACTCCTGCCTCTTTACCAGTGTGTATTATGTCGTTGAAGGAGGAGTCTTGAATCCAGCGTGTGCCCCTGAGATGAGACGCCTCATAGCACAAATTGTAGCAAGCGATCCAGACTTCTATAGCGAGGCCATCCTGGGAAAAACGAATGAAGAGTACTGTGACTGGATCAAAAGAGATGACACCTGGGGAGGAGCGATTGAGATATCCATCCTGTCTAAGTTTTATCAGTGTGAAATATGTGTCGTAGACACACAGACAGTGCGAATCGATCGCTTTGGGGAAGATGCAGGGTATACCAAAAGGGTCCTGCTTATCTATGATGGCATCCACTACGACCCCCTTCAGCGCACCTTCCCCGATCCAGATTCCCCTCCTCTGACCATTTTCTCTTCTAATGATGATATCGTTCTTGTACAAGCACTGGAGTTAGCCGATGAAGCCAGAAGAAAAAGACAGTATACGGATGTCAACCGCTTCACCCTGAGGTGCATGGTGTGTCAGAAAGGATTAACTGGGCAAGCAGAAGCAAGGGACCACGCCAAGGAGACAGGCCATACCAACTTTGGAGAAGTGTGATCTATGCACGAGGGTGGAAGCCTACTACCTCAGATCCAGAAGACTCTGGGTTTTCCAATAAGCTATCTGTAACCCTAAAGAACAAAAGGACGCGATGCTTGAACCATCCTTGTAACTTAAACCACTAAGACACTGAGATTCCTTGTTAAGATTAAAATTAGTATGCAAGTTTACAGATGTGTGTCTACAGTGGTGATCCATGCCCTCTTTCTGCTAGGGTGATGGCCTAGGCCACCTACTGACACTAACCTGAAGATTGGATTTTAGTATTATAAACTAGAGCCCAGCAGCTTTAAGTCATATCTTCTTTAACTTGTATCTTGGGTAACGTGGAAGGCCTCCTCGAAGGCCAATGGACATATGCCACAGTGTCTCCAGTAGTTGATTCCTTTTAAAAACTGAGTTAATATTTCTAAATTATGAATTGATTCATCAAATGAAGATACTCAGAATTGTCAAAACTGATTTTATATTGCAATTTGGGAGACTATAAGTGTGAACTTCACTTATAAGTGCATAGAAAGCAATTTTTACAGGGATCAGCCTATTCCTTGAGAATGTTATCTAAAACAGGAATTGATAGGGTCCTGTTTAAGATTTCTAGTATATAGAAGTAGAATGTACGCGGGAAAAGGTGCCTGAAGCAGCTTACTGAAGCTTTAAAAGACCGTTGGCCTCATGTTTTAATACAGTTTATGTATTGGTCTTTGTCACATTGAATACAATTTTAAAATTAAGCAGGGTATGATTTTTTCATTCAAGTTTCTTGAAATTTGAGTGCTCAGTTTTTTTTTGCCTTTTTTGCCTACAGCTTTGTCTAGAGGGATTTCATTTCCTCGGCTTTTTCGTTAAAAGTGCTTCCTCCAAAAAACTGTCTTCATTTGAAGTGATGACAACATACTTTGCTTTGATTTTTGTAATATCTTTTGCATATGTAAAACAGTGTTTGTATGCTGGCTGTATCCCTCCACTAATCCTTTCTGAGTATGCCACATTTCTGCAAGTTCGCACTTTGCTTATCTTCGATCTTTGACTCTCAAGTAGTTTTAAAGTAATTGGTGTCGTACTGGTGAATGAATTTGTTTCACTTCCAAAATATGAAAGTTTCCAAATCCTTGCCTTACTCAGCTCTCTCAGAATTCTGCTTCTTCCTAATATCAGATGCGTAGCTATTTGCTCGGTGGACTAATCCCCAAGGCACACCCTCTAAAACTTAGCTGCACCTCAAGATCTTCCAGATGAAGTTTTCTACCTCTTAATCCTTCTGAAGATCAGGGATGCTAAATTATAATTTATGTATTATCTCATACAATGTGAAGAGGCGTAATGTGAAGTTTTGTTATCTTGATCTCTTTTTGATTAAGTATCTCGCTTAGAAAACCAATGGTATGCTTTAAAGCACTTGTATCTCTTTCCACATATCTTGGCAAATGTTTCGAAGTTGAGATTTACTCCCAACACTTTTCACTTGGTGAAGGTGGCCGTGTAAAATTAAGGAACATTGAAGGAAACTGTTTAGGGGGACCATTCCTTTGAGGAACAATTCACAAAGTATACTTCAAATCATGAGATGACGTTTCTTGAGTCCCTTCTGTGTGCATAGCTCTTGTAGGTATTACCAGTTACGGTCAGTATAATTTTAAAATGTTAATTTTCTTTTTTACTGAGCCTTAAAAATAGCACTTGTGAGCTTAGGATGCTTAATGTTTGGCAATCATAACATGAACGCATGTGAGGTGAAGGTCTTGCTACCCGTTTGTCATCTGGTCTAGATGATTTTTGTATCTTCTCTCCCCCCAAAAATATTAAATTTGAAACCTGTAAATTAAGAATGCACCACTGGGCTGCATCCATTAAATTGAGCTTTATCCATCAATATTCATAAAGCTTATCTTCCTTTCTCTGCCACTTCTAGAAGTGTATTTGTGCAACAAATATTTATTGAGTAATTTAAAACGTGCCAGGCATGTTTCGATGTATTCCGACATAAATTGCTGTCACTTTAAAATTGCATCAATATTATCTACAGTGAGTTAACTTAGCAAATAGAAAGAAATAGAACACTGATTTTTTGCAAAACCAGACTCCTCCTTTTAAGTGTTTTGTTTACATATTGTCAAGTGTTTATTCAGGGGAATATATTTTATTCTATTTTATCTGTCACCTAGGTTGTCCATTCACCAGATACACTGATGCTTCAGTTGAATAGCTTTCAAAAATTATTTTTTAAATTGTTTGCTGACATTCAGCACTGTTACCTAAAGTGGTGTTGCGATCATGAAAAAATTCAAGATGAAGCATTATTTGCAAATCATTTGATTTAATTAAGGATTAAAAAACTAAACTGCTCATTCTAAACTCAAGCCTGTCAGCCTCAAAGAGTTTGAAGTGGTTTGTGTTTGTTTTTACTGTGCTTATTAAGCTCTTGAAATTAGTTGTTAATGTGAATAAATTCTCAATTTGAGAATTTTGAAAAATGTATGGGCTTAGTACCTCCAACAGGTTTCAAAGAAATTTTGTCCTAAGTTTGCACTGGAGCGGAATGAAACCTTCCTTCAAGGTTTTGCCTGTCATACAAGAATTTTTAATTAAAACGGGGACCGTTTACATTGGTGGCAGAGTAAATAAAGATGGTGCTTTCCTACCCCAGCCTTCTCCCTCCTTTCCATGAAGATGTGCTCCTAGGTAGGGTGATGTCAGAAGTGAAAATTCACATCCCTGAGCATTTTATGATGGGATTGCCACGTGCAGACATCAGGGTGTAACATCGTTGGCCCGTGGCCAATGATAGGTTGACATCATGGTTGATTTCTTAATAGTTTCCAATGAATGAGAAATGACAGTAGTCCAGTGGTATCCTTGCAGCTTGGCCGCTGGTCAGCTTTGACCCTGTTAAAAACGCATATTGTGCCATTTGAGTATTCAGTGAAGTTCAAGTCCCAGTGAAACCAGAATCAGGAATTAACTTTTCTTATCTGTATATGCCCGTAAGTGCCCGTGCCTAACGCGCTTATCTAGCTTCTTCCTTCTGTCCTTGTAGAAATTAAAACAATGGTGTTGCAAGCTGCCCTAGCTAAACAGTGTCTTCTGTTCTCTGTCTTCTTGAAAAAATTACAGTGAGGAGTACGATAAAGCAACAGAATGATTTTTAAAAGAATAGATCGTGTGGCCTTCTTATGTATAAGAAGAATTATGTTCTTTCATGTGTTGAGACACATTTAATATTTGCAGCACTTTAAAAAAAATATGGATTGAAAGTTTACATAGACCTCTAGGGCTCTTGTTGAGGACGTTAAAATATACTTCTTGAGCTGCTGGTTGTCAGCTCTTAATCAGCTATTTCTGTCAGCGTTTAGTGTGTCTAGAAGTACAAACTCCTGGGGTCTTGATAGCAGTAGATCTCAATAACTATTAGCATGGGCTGTGCCCTAGAATAAAAGATGTTACTACTATAATGTGATTGTCCTTTACAGTATTCACATGTGTCCCAGCAGCACAAAGGTAGCTAACAATTTCTAGAAGATTTGTATTTATCTTATCTGTGTGTGTGTGTGTGGTGCTGCGGGTGGAGCCCGTGGGCCGCCCTGCATGCGCAGCAAGCGCTCTACCAACTGAGCTGATCCCGTGGCCCCAGAATTAAATTCATAAAGCTGTTTTTTTTTTTTTTTTTTTTTGGTTTCTAAGCAAACTTATTTTAAGGAAGCTAATTTTTTGAGTTAGAGGCCTTAAAAGTGTCCTAGATAAGCAGCAACATTTTTAAGTCTGAAGTGAAACACTTGATTTGGATAAGCTTCTTTGTGAACTAAAGATGTTTTCTTTAATAAGCATTGTGATAGTTCAGCACATTTTATCCAACGCGAGTGTAAGACTTCCCGGTTGTGGGAAAGTTTTCTTTCTTCTCTGTAAGCATAGCTAGCATTTTATTTATATTGCTTTGAAGATTTGACTTGGAAGGAAGTATTCCACTGATACCTAATGGTGGGGTGCTGACGTAGGTCTCAATCCATACGCATAGTCGCTAACCTTCCCATGGCATCCTACAGAGAAAAGAGGAAGGGGTGGGACAAGAAAGTACCACTAAGCAGGAAGAGGTTGGCAAATTCGTGCTTTCCAGTCATCAATTACACTGTCCAAAAAAGCTTTTCAAGTCATGCCTTTCTGTCACCACAACCCCAGCCCTTTCCCTCATTTTCTTGACATAGATATAGCCGGGCATACAAGGGAAAGGCTTGTCATTAAAGTGTAAGACCATCAATACACGCATTTTGCTGTGATGCCATTTTATACATAGGTTTTTAAAAATACTAACCAACCTGTAGGAGATGGGGGTAGTGAAGATAGGACCTGTTTAAGTTATAGGTAAACAGAAAGGTTAACCTCCGAAGGGCTTAGGATTTCTACTAAGATGACATGAGTCCAACTTTCTAACTGGCGTAGAATGTGTAGTTAATTATAAGTTGCTTGTAAGTTACACAGATTACTTAAAGAACCAGGGGACCTAATTCTTGTCCATTTTCCAGTTCTCATTGGTGCCATCCAGGACTTGAGCTCTTTACAGAAAACAGATACATATTAGCAAAGTAATTTTTTTCCTTTAAAAAATTTGAGCTAAGCTTAAAATGCAGAATGAGTACCTATAGCTTGTCACAAAGAATTGAGAATGACAAAAAACGATAGGCCTGTAGCTACTGCATTAACACAGTACAGGCAGAGGTTCCCGAAGCAAGAAGAAAACCACAAATAAAGACTAAAATTCAGAGCTTGAGAACATGACTTGAAAAGGTAGCAGGGAGGACAAAACAGAGCAGCTGTTTCTCTTGGCTTAAGAAACGATTTTTTCTTCGTGAAGATGGACAATGCTTTCTTGTCTTCAAAATGTTCTTTTATCTCTTTGCCAGCATCTTTATTTTTTTCCAAATTGGATGCACTGCTGCTACCTGTAAGATGTCTGGTTTCCTTTTGTCCAACTCATGATTTTGCCATTGTTGTTAAGATGCATTGATTTTAATTATGAGGCGTGTGATTTGAAATACCTAAATGCTGTATTAAGTGACTTGTTTTAAAGGAATAAATGAAGTGAAAACATTGTTGTGTGAGCATGTTTGGGGATTAGGGCAGAGGGCTGGTGAGCAGCTGCTTCACCCAATTTACATATTTATTGTCAAACCAGACCACTGCTTTCACTTGTGTACCTAAATCTGACAAGTCCCACCCTTTAGGTAGGGTCAGTGAATTAGACAGAAGAGTTTCCTCCTCCTCCTCCTCCTCCTCCCCTCTTCCTCCCTCCTCCACCCCTGCTTCTCCTCCTGCTCCTCCCAGGGCCTTGCACATACTTTGCAAATGCTCTACCAATGGGCCCTTTTTTTTTATCTTTGAGTCAGCGTCTCAATAAATTACGAGGGTTGCCTCTGGCCTTGAACTTGAGATCCTCCTGCCTCTGCCTCCCAAATCACTGAGATTACAGGTGTGCGCCACTCACTTGGCTGTATTTCTCCTTTTTAACACATTTAAAATTTCACTTCATGGACTAAATTTCTTTCTGAATCTGCTCCCAAAAGTTGTAATTCAATGTCCTTTGTTGACAAATTGTCAAAGTGGGAAGCCTGAATGTCCTTGTACATTTATAACAGACTGAGGTCTGCATGAAATTAGATCTCTATGGGAGAATTCTTTTCTGTGTCAACAGCTGAACACTTATTTGAAACAACTTGTAGGGTTATTCGAATTGACCAGAGTTTAGGCTTTCTGACTTTAACTATTTATCTCTCGCTTCTCATTGAAGTTTTAAAAATAAGGGAGGGGAAACATCAATAATGCAATCTAACCAATTTGTGCACCAGGACAAAATAAATCCACGAGGTTCAGCATAACTCCAACCTAAGAAGTCAAATGAAACATTTTATTAAAAGATTGACAACTAGTCTCACCTGTATGATGTAGCTCTCTGAACAATTAACTGGCCCCATAAAGCAATGCTTCTCCAAGTAACCTGGGCTACATAGTAAGACCTTGTCTCGAAAAAGATAAATGAACAGGGAGAAAAAGAGACAGTTGCATTGTAGTGGGTTGTCGCTGCTGCTGTTAGGTGCCGTCGAGTCAGTATCCAACTCATAGCGACCCTCATAGGGTTTTCAATGGCTGACTGTTTCGGGATTGCCTTGGGAGTGGATTGCCAGGTCCTTCTCCTATTTTTGCGGTGCTGGGAATTGAACTTGGGACCTCAGAGACTGCAGCGCAGCGCTCTACCAACTGAGCTAAATCCCAGCCCTATAGTGGAATAAGTCTAGAGATATGTCCATTGTGTTGTGAGATTCAAGTGAGGTAGCATCTAACATCCTACTCCAAAAGAAGGCGCTGCTTCAGCTGAACTCTGAAGGAAGGGTTAGACAAAGCACGGAGGGCAACTGGGTCAGTGCACAGCTTCATGATAAACAGAGAAAAGATGGAGGTCGTCCAAGAGTTTGTTTAACTTGGTTCTATAATGAACACCCACAGAAGCAGCAGTCAAGAAATCAAAAGACGCATGCATTGAGAAGTTGTTGTTGTTGTTAGGTGCCGTCGAGTCGAGTCCGACTCATAGCGACCCTATGTACAGCAGATCGAAACACTTGCCGATTCTGTGCCAGGCAAACGATCTTATTTATGTTTAAGCCCATTGTTGCAGACACTGTGTCAATCCATCATTGGGAAGAGCTGTTGCAAAAGACCTCTTTACAGTGTTGAAAAGTAAAGATGTCACATTGAAAATGAAGGTGCACCTGACTCATGCCATGATATTTTCAGTTGTATCACTACGCTGCTGAGAGATGGATGTTGAATAAAGGAGAAAGGGGAATTGGTGCTTTTGAATTACGATGCTGGAGATAAATATTGAATACATCGTGGACTACCAAAAGAACCAACTGATCCATCCTAGAAAAAGTACAACCAGAGTGCCCCTTGGAAGCAAGGATGGCTAGACTATGTCTTACGTACTTTGGACATGAAATCAGAAGGGACCAATCCCTGGAGAAGGACCTCATGTTTGGGAGAGTGGCAGGTCAATGAAAAGAAGGAAGACCCTCCACTAGATGGATTGACACAGTGGCTGCAACAAAGGGCTTAAACATAAAAAAAGATCATGTGCCTGGCCCGGAATCAGGAAGTGTTTTGTTCTGTTGTACATAGGGTCACTATGAGTCAGACCCAACTCAACAGCACCTTACAACAACAGGAGGACAGGGTAGGAAGGGACCCAAACATGCAACGGCCCAGAAACATGAAAGCATGGGAGCTTCTGAAAAATTGGCTGTGGCCGTTGTAAAGAATATGAATAAAGAAATGGTAGGAGGAGCCCTTAGGACCAGCTCATGAAGGTCTCTCTATGTCATACCAGGGCCTTAGGTTTTCATCCTGCATGCTATGAAGACCCATCAAAGTTCTGTTTTGTTTTATTTGTTGAGCAACTTCTCTGTGCCAGGCACTTTATTAACATCTGGGGATTCGAAGGGAATGAACACACAAGTGATTACAATGAATTGTGCCAGGCATAACCTTAAAGAATTGTTGTTGTTGTTAGGTGCCTTCAAGTCAGTATCCGACTCATAGCGACCCTACATACAACAGGCGAAACACTATTGTCAGTGCTTTTCTGCTGTTTATAGGGTTTTCAATGGCGGGTTGATTTTGGGGAGTGGGTTGCCGGGTCCTACTCCCAAACTTAAAGATAGGAACAAAGTAATACGGAAAAAGGATGTTGCTTAGGAGACAAGGAAGTATTTTAAAGAGAGAAATGAAAACCCAGACGTGCATCTACAAAATGGGCAATATGTATGTAACAAGGAATTTCTGTAGTCTCTTCCATCTCTGCCTACAGCCATACCACTGTGGCATCCGATCCCATCAGATCTTGGAAGCTAAGCAGGGTCGGGCCTGGTTAAGCCTTGGATGGGAGACTGCCTGGGAACACCAGGTGCTGTAGGCTTGGGAGAAGGACCCAGCTACCCACTCCCAAAAATCAATCCGCCATTAAAAACCCTATGAACAGCAGAGAAGCACTGACAGTAGTGTTTCGCCTGTTGTACGCAGGGTCGCTATGAGTCAGATAACTGACTGGACGGCACCTAACAACAACAACAACATGTAATTAGTGGGTATTAGGGGAGAGGACAGACCTCAGGTTTGACGGGTGTGGGCATAGACATCCCAAGTTCACTTCTGAACATGTTAAGATTTAGTGTCCCTTACAAAACTCTCTGAAACAAATAGATGACCTCAGCCCTCAAATGCACTGGGAAGAAACGGATGGTCGAATCCTTCAAATTTCCATGGTGAGTGAGCTGAAGAAACACTGCTTTCACAAGAAAAGGGGGAAGAAAACCTACTCCCAGACACTGCTTGGTGATGAAGCAATGTCAGAACTCCTCCATCCAGATCAACTTAATTACACCCCTTCATTCCCACGCAGTTATTTTAGGCTTAAAACTAATTTTCCTTTGGTGAGAACTTGATGAAGCATTGGATTTTTGTTTGTTTGTTTGTTTGTTTTGTTTTGTTTTGTCTTGTTTCATTTTGTTTGCAGTACTGGGGCCCCACACATATTTCTGCAAGTGCGCTACCACTGGAATGCACCCCCAGCCCCGTTTTTACAACTTTTTATCTTGAGACAAGTTCTCTATAAGTTATGAAGGCTGCCTCTGACCTCAAACTTGCAGGTAGCCTCCTGCCTCCTCCTTCCAGGTAGCTTGGATTACAGGCCACTGTACCTGGCCTAACAATTAAATGTCATAATCTGTCCTACCAATCCTATGATTTGCAGCCAAATTATAATCACCCTTGTCTGAATCCTTCCCACGCTGTGTTCACTCTGAAGCAGGTTCTTGGTTCCCTAGCCCCTACGTGGAAAATAAAGCCTTCCTGTCCCCCAGTATTTTGGAGGTCACTTAGAGCATGTGACATCATTAACATCTGTTGTTAGGTGCTGTCGAGTCAGTGTCCAACTTATAGCAACCTGATGTACAAAAGGCGAAACACTATTGTCAGTGCTTCTCTGCTATTCAAAGGGTTTTCAATGGTTGATTGTTTTTTGGGAATGCGTCCTTCTCCCAAGCCTATAGCACCTGGTGTTCCCAGGCGGTCTCCCATCCAAGTACTAACCAGGGCTGACCTTGCTTAGCTTCTGAGATCTGATAGGTGCCACAGTGGTATGGACACCACAGTGGTATGGACACCACAGTGGTATGGACACCACAGTGGTATGGACACCACAGTGGTATGGCTGCAGGCCCTATCATTAACACAGAAGGCACTAAGTGTTTGCGAAGAATGGTGATAACATATTTTCAAAGTAACTTGATTTTTCCTTTTGAGAGGAGAGGGAGAAGACAGACAATACATATGACTATAATGTAAAATAATAGATATAATGAATAGTTTGAATGGAGGCCCACAACTATTTTGCAGAGTCCAACTTTATAAAGAGTCCCAAGAGGAAAAATTGACCAATGACTTTCTGCATTTTATTTTGGTTTTATTTTATATTTTTTATTTTATTTTATTTTTTGTGGTTCTAAAGGGCTGGACCCAGGCACTCACACATACTTTGCAAGTACTCTACTGTTGAACTACACTCCTAGCCCCCTTTTTAAATTCTTTATCTTGAGACAGGTTCTCACTAAGTTGCACAGGCTGCTTCTGGCCTCGAACTTGCAATCCTGCCTCCATCTCCCAAGTCGCTGGGATGACAGGCGTGCGCCACTACGCCCAGCTTTATTCGGCTTCAAAGCGGTGTGTGCATGCACACATTTGGGTAGAACTGAGGCCCTCACTGGGGAGGTCAGCCTGAGGCAGGAAAATTAGCTCCTGACAATGAAGGAGGTGACTGCACCATGACAGCATGGGAGGTTGGACAAGGAGTGTGGAAATTGATGAGTCAGGAGAGCTGAGCTGTAATTAGATTTCAAAGTTAATGTCATCAAACCTGAATTCACCTACAAAGAGCAGCAACCCAGACGCCCTCTTAAATGGCCTGCATTGACCAGGGAGCCTGTTGTTTTCAGGTTATTCCTGAGGTTGGAAGCCCTTCCTTTCCTGTAGTTTGGGCCACCTTCCCAATTCTCTTAAGATCTTGTTGTTATTAGATGCTATGGAGCTGGCTGTGACTCATAGAGACGTGATGTAAAACAGAACAAAATGCTCCCCGGCACTGTGCCGTGCCCAGCACCATGTCAGTGTTTCTCTGCTATTTATAGGGTTTTCAATGGATGATTATTTCAGGAGTGGATGGCCAGGTCCCCTTTTCCCCGGCCTGTAGCACCTGGTATTCCCAGACAGTCTCCCATCCAAGGACTAACCGGACTAACCCTGCTTAGCATCTGAGATCAGGCAGGATCAGATGCCAGGATGCTATGGCTGCAGACCTTAGGACCAAAGGGACTTCATATTTTCCCAAGTAAAAATAGAGCCAAGCAAAATCATGACCAATTCCGGGGAAAACATTTAAAGACCTGGAGAGTAGGGCACACCAAATTTAGGACGGTGATTTATTTTGGCTAAGATGTACGTGTGCTTTAAAAATTGGAGAGAAGAGCCAAGGCTTGTAAGTAACTTCAGCTGTAATGTTAACGTTCTGTTTCTTGCACTGGGTGTTAGATTGTTGTTGTTGTTGTTGTTAGGTGCCATCGAGTCATGTCCAACTCATAGCGACCCTCATATGGTTTTCAATGGCAGATTGTATCGGGATTGCCTTGGGAGTGGATTGCCACATCCTTCTCCCATTTTTGCGGTGCTGGGAATTGAACTCAAGACCTCAGAGACTGCAGCGCAGCGCTCTACCAACTGAGCTAAATCCCAGCCCCGGGTGTTAGATACAGTGGTGTTATTCCAGGGCATCTGAAATATTTCATAATTTTCATAAAGAAATACCTCTGAAGAAAGAGAAAAAAGAAGAGAATGGTTATTTTGTTTAAATCCCTGCATTTGCCTGAGAAAAGACAGGGACCCATCCTGGTTATCCTAGTTTTATGTTAAAATGAAAAACTGTCAGACCATGCCTGCTATCGTCTTTGAGGTTAAGGCTCCTAAGTCATTTCATTGTTTCAAGCAAACATTCAAATCACACACCTCTAAAGCCGGATCGACTTCCGTGACCCCATCCATGGGCGTAACTCTAGTTGCACTGAGCTCCTGGTGTGGAGATGCCCTTCCTGTTTTGTTGGTATTATGACATCACCCATGTTTGAATGACATGTCAGGAAGAGTGGTCAAAGCCCTGACATGTTCCGTCAGTGATGCTCCCCATATGACACCAGTAGGGTACTGGGCTGTCCCAGGCTATCTCAAATGTCCCTCCCACTCATTCATCCTGTCCCCCCTTCTTCATCTCAGCCTCAGGATCATTGCACCTCTCATTTTCTACCCAGCTATGATCAGAAAGGGCTGGGGTTTAGCTCAGTTGGTAGAGCACTGTTCCATACACTCTGAGGACCCTGGTTCAATCCCCAGCACTGAGAAAATGGGAGAAGGACGTGGCAATCCACTCCCAAGGCCATCCCAAAAACAGCCAGCCATTGAAAATCCTATAAGGGTGGCTATGAGTCGGACCCAACTCAACAGCCTAACAACAACAACAACAACAACAACAATATGATCATGGAAAGAGAAAAGATGAAAGCCATGTGTCATCTTACAAGACATACAAATAGCTACCACTCAAAAATGAAATAGGAAAGGATAAACAAGTCTTTAGAACTAGACCTGCCAATTTCCTATGTATTTTATGTTTCTCAGTTTGAAAACCTTGATGGTACACTTTCTGAGGGAAAATCCCAGTTCTGCCACTTCCTAGCCACATAATCTTGGGCATGTTATTTAATCTCCTTGTGAAATTTGGATAGTAATATTGCCTACCTTTTGAAGCTGGAACAAAAATTAAATGAAATGATTTGTGAAAATAGAACAATTTCTCGCACATAGCAAGAGCTTAATTCTTGCAATGATTACATGCATTGATTAAAAGGGCAATTGGTACATTGCCCTTTTAGTGCTATTAAGTGAAATCCCTTTAAAGTTGGTAAGTACCAGGAAGAGTGGTCTCCATACCTGGCGGGAGATTTCTTCTGGAAGGTGGTGGATTCTTCTTCTACCTACTCTCTCCTCCCTACAGGTGCCAAAAAATCTGCCTGTGAAAGGAGACAGGAGTTGCCAAACTGGTTGGTAGCTTATTTTGTTTTCATTTAGCATTCATTATCACCTTCCTTGTCTGCAGCCTTAGCACCCTGGCATCCGATCCTGCCTGATCTCTGACGCTCAGCAGGGTTGGCCTGGTTAGTCCTTAGACAGGAGACCACCTGGTAATACCAGATGCTGCAGGTTTCAGAGAAGGACTTGGCAATCCACTCCAGAAACAATCCTCCATTGAAACCTTATAAATAGCAGAGAAACACTGACATAGTACCATGCATAGCCAGTGTCAGGGAGTATTTCATTCTGTTGTACACCGGGTTGCTATGAGTCGGACCTGACTCGACAGCACCTAACAACAGCCACCACCACCTTCCTTGAGCAGGTAAAAGAGATCATGGACCCAAATGACAGAATTCGAACGCCCTCCTTCCAGGCCCTCCTGATACTTTTTCAAGGAGAAGATCCTCTTGGAGGAGAAAACGGTTTCATTTCTTCCAAAAAGAAACGAGGTCAAATGAGTTGTGGGCACGTGGGTCGTGGATGGCTTAACTATAGCATCCATATCCTTAAGAACCCTCAGTGGACACGTGTGGAGTTGTTAGAATTATGAGGGAGAGTGGCAGGTCAACGAAAAAAAGGCAAACCCTCCACCAGATGTATTGACACAGTGTCTGCAACGATAGGCTTAAACATAAAGAAGATCGTTTGCCTGGCACAGAATCCAGAAGTATTTCTATCTGCTGTACATAGGGTCACTATGAGTCGGACTCCACTCGATGGCACCTAACAACAACAGGTAAAGGCGAGGCATGAAGATGATTCTGAACAGTTAGAAAAGCTAATAGCAAACCCCACGACCAAAGATCTTAGCCTGGAAGATTCAGGGGAACGCTTAGCTCCAAGGCTGTTCTACTCGATCCAGAGAAAAACACACTGCCCGGCCAGACCCTTTTCTTTATATCAAGACTAAAAATAATAGTGGCTTCAGCTCCCTCTCTCCCTGCCAACTGTCCTTTCTTGCCTCTCTTCCTCTCTCTGCTCAAACTGGCTGCAGCTCCTCCTCCTCCTTCTAGCCCTCCTTTTATTTTGGGAGGAGGTGGGGGTGGCGAGGCGCTCTCATTTACGGTCTAAGCAGGGGAGGAGAGGACAGGAGAGGGTTGGTTAGGTGGAGCGGCCCCGCCCCGCCCATTCCCCTCCCACTGCCTCCCTAGGGAAACAGCTGGAATGAGAGGTAGGGAGGGCCGCAGGGATTGGCCGAGAATCTCGGTGACAGGGTGTGGCAAGGCAGAGCGATGAAGCATTTACCTGTCTAGGTAAGTCAGCAGGAGGTCAAAAGGAGAAGAAAAGCGGAGGAGGCCGGGAGGCCGTCTCTGTCTCCATCTCTGCCCTTGGGGGTAAAAGGGTCCTTCCTTCCCCTCGCCAGCCCCCAGCCCAGCCAAGGTGAGTTAATTGCTAACCAACCACTGCTTGTTCTGCGGCAAGACTAGGGGCCTCGTGGGAAGTCAGAGCTACAGGGTTTTGGCTGGGAGCAGGGGAGCCCATGTACACCCCAGCAAGGGTTTTCTTCCCTGTTCCTCAAGTCCCTGAGTCCGGCCTGGGATCAGAGCGAGATGAGAGCTTTCTGAGGCTGGAGTATTTCTGTGAAGACCAAGATTGGGAAACATCTTTCCTATTGACCTGTTTAGGTTGGGTAAGCTTACTATACAAACACCAAGAAGAGGAAACAGAGCCGGGCATGGTGGCGCACACCTGTAATCCCAGCACTTGGGAGGCTGAAGCAGGAGGGGATCCCAAGACTAGTCCAGCCTGATCTACCTGGCAAGACCTGCCTCAAAAGAAAACATAAATAGATAGAAAGAGAGGGGGGAGAGAGAGAGAGAGAGAGAGAGAGAGAGAGAGAGAGAGAGAGAGAAAGAAAGAGAAAGAGAAAGAGAGAGAGAGAGGATATAAGGAAAGAAAAAGAAAAAAAGAAAGCCAGAAAACAGGTGTGTCTTGGCAATCTCCTCTCTGAGCAATTGAGACTGAGCTGTGATTTTGGGAGAGGTCAGGGCAGAGGGAGCCAAAATGGGGATCGCCCAGCCCAGGTGAGCCACGCACGTACCTCGGTTTCCCATTGCATTCCTAACAGGAAATTCTCGCATGGACTTATCAACTCCGTGTCTGTATTTAAAGAAAGGGCGCAGCGTGTGTGTGTTCGATCATGACAGCTGATAGCGGAGCACTGTGTGGACAACTGCATTAAGGGAATTGTGCATAGCTGCCTGTAAGAGGATGTGAGATTCCGGCGTATTGACAAAACTCCAGCTCAGGCCACCAGCTTTGGAAAACCCACAGATCATCCAGCCACACGGATGAGTTTATCCGGGTTCAGTGGATTCGTTTTCTGGCTTTGCCCGCTCATAGATCCACACGCTGGCAAACAGAAAGCTACCTGGCCCGGCCGGGCCTCACCCACATTTTATTTCGCAGCGGCATGTTGAGTCTGGTCAGAGTCCCAGGTAGGGCCAAGGTATTGTGGTAGAGCCTCAGAGAGGGGAACCAGGTGGGACAGTGCTTCTGCTCTGTGCCCCATCAGTGTCCCAGGTGGCGGTTGGTGTGGCAGGTGTGGCTGCCCACGGAAGCTGGGTGTCGAGGCCCAGCCGGAGGAGCAAGTCAGCTCTGTCGTCCAGCCTGGGCTTTGGGCGCTGGTCCCTAACTTCGCCTCTTTTCCTTTTGCTGCACAGAGGGTGGAAGGAGGAGACCTCAGGGCCAGGCTCTGGGAGGCAGGGACACAGGCACACACAGCCCTGAAAGAATATGCTGGCTTTCCAGCCTCGAAAAACCAGAGCATTCAGGATCATCTTCCCCCATACCACCACCCCAGGGCTGCCATAGACGGCAAAGGTGTCAGCCGCAAGGGTCGCCTGGAGTTCTAACAAGGCTCTTCTGGGCAGCGGTTCCTTCTCCCACCCCTTCTCTCAACCCACTGGTGAAAGAGATTGCAGCGTTGCCTAAACACACAGAGAAACTTGCCCACGTGCCCATGGTGAGGGGCATGGCCACAGGGTGCCTTTGGACCTTCCTGGCATTTTCTTAGGATGTTCTCCAGCCCAAGACACGCTGCTGGGTAGTCAGTGAAACAGAGCCCCTTCTATAATTTCTGGAAGAGAGGATGAGCTTGGGGGCATGGGAAAAGGCAGATAGGGGGGCCTGGGTGTGTTCAGAAGGTCCCTCTCAGCCAGCCCCGATGGGGCTCCAGCCCTCGCCCCACCTCTCCCACTTCAGATGCCAGAACTCCACATGCCTCATATTTACTCTCTTGCAAGGCTTGGCTAGTCGTAGCGGAGAAGTTAATATTTAATGGGTCTTTGGATGGGTGGCCCTCGCCATAGGCTGTGCACATTCCTTAGCCCATTCCCTCTTCCTCTTAAGTTCCCAGGAGAGGTCAAGGGTGCAGAGATACCCAACCCTCACCTTGGCTGCTCTGGTTGTTTCTCAGATTTCTTATCAGGCAGAAATACCTCAGGTTTCTATGGTCGCCCGGGAGGGACAGCCCCCAAGTTTCAAGGTTGTAAAGCGGGAAGAAGGATCCAGCTCAGGAGGGAACGGGGAGGGGTAGAGAAAGAAAAGACGTTTTCATGGTTCCAGCTCTTTGGGTCAGGAAGCAGGTGTGGAGATAAAGTGGCCGCACCTGAGCGCTCACCCATCTCTGGTTTTCTGTGGCTCAGATTCCTCTCTGCTGTGCTTAGGTGGTGTCTGGTGATAGGATCTTCAATGGCATTGTTGTTGCTGTTGTTAGGTGCTGTCAAGTCATGTCCCACTCATAGCGACCCTCATAGAGTTTTCAATGGCTGATTGTTTCTGGATTGCCTCGGGAGTGGATTGCCACATCCTTCTCCCATCAATGGCATTATGGGAGCAATAAACTGGCCTGGAAGGACAAGGCTGAGCCAGATAATGCATAGGGTATAAGGGAGAGGGAGAAGAGTCATCTTTGGGTCTTTTGCAGTCAGGGGTGGCCAATGACCCTCCTCTTGGGGGCATGCCCTCTGGCACCCTGGCAGTCCTTGAGGTGTCTTCTGCAGGGTCTGGACCCCCCAGGCTGCCCTGCATGTGCCAGGGTGGGTCATTCCCTACTTCCCTGAGAAAGGGGTCATGGGAAGAGCCCTAGCTTTCTCATCTGTGAAATGAAGAAAACGTCTTAGGGGGCCCAAGGTATTCTGAAAGGCTGATTAGCATATCTAAGAGCGCTTTGTGTTAATCAACAGCTCCCTGGGAGCCCAATGAAGTCTTGTGAAGCAGAGATAGTCCTGTGGTCTGTAGCTTGTCCAGCTGCTTCAGGCTCTGCAGTGAGAGTGCAGCGGGCTTTCCTGGGAGGAAGGAGACTCCAGGGCCCCACTGCAGCACCAGATGCATACTTGGAGGGGCCAGGGTAGTCTTTTTCTCTCAGTGTAAGAGGCAGTGTCTGCTCACCCATTCAGAAAGGATATTACATCAATTACAGTGAATCCCCTTACACATTTATTGCCCCAATTTTACATAGAAGAAAACTGGAGCCAAAAAGTGGACCCTTGGATCTTCACTGATTTCTTGAAAATGATGTCTTTATCTTATACAGTTTTTTACCCCCAATGCCGATTGGTATTGTTGTTAGATGCCATCAAGTCGGCGTCTGACTCATAGTGACCCTATCTATGTACAACAGGCAAAACACTATTGTCAGTGCTTCTCTGCGGTTCGTAGGGTTTTCTTTCTTTCTTTTTTTTTTTTTTTTTTTTTTTTTTTTTTTTTTTTTTTTTTTTTTTTTTTTGTTCGTAGGGTTTTCCATGGCTGATTGTTTTGGGATTGGGTTGCAGGGTCCTTCTCCCACGCCTACAGCCCCTGGTGTTCCCAGGTGGTCTCCCATCCAAGGATCAGATGCCATAGTGGAACGGCTGTAGCCCCCAGTGCCTACTAGGCACAGTTAATATAACTGAAAGCATCTCCCAAATTCCACTGAGCCCATTATTCTCTGGGAAATAAAATATTTAAGAAAAAGCTTACAATAATAGGTTAGAAGCCAAGAAAACGCCTTCCAGCAACTCAAGCCAACACACACTAGAACAGATGGCAAGCTTATCCAGGCTGCATTTTTTTGGGTGCCTTCAGCGTGCCTAAGCTTGTGAGAGATGGGTCTCGTTTGCTGCGATGGCCTCAACCCCACAGGACGCTGGGAATGGGTCCGTAGTCCATGGAGCTGCATAGCTGAGACGCTGAAGCTCATTCACAGAATCCCTCAGGGTCCTGTTTCCTTGAGGCTCTAGAGATTGCGGAATCAACCTCGTAAAGAAACCCAAATAAGTAGCTTGGTGCGGTGTTGCGCGCCTGTCATCCCAGTGGCTCGGGAGGCGGAGGCGGGAGGATCGCAAGTTCGAGACCAGAGGCAGTCTGTGTAACTTAGCGAGACCCTGTCTCAAAAAGTAAAAAAATGGGCTGAGGGTGCAGCTCAGTGGTCCAGTACTTGCAGAGCATGCAAGCGCGAGGCCCTGGGTTCAACCCCCAGTACCGCAAAAAAGAAAGGAAGGAAGGAAGGAAGGAAGGAAGGAAGGAAGGAAGGAAGGAAGGAATCCGAACAACTACCTCACCCAGTGTTAATTTTTTACTGGGCTTCTTTGGCGTCTCTGCCCCTCTGGTCCCCTGCTCATGTCCTGAGAGGCTCTGGGCCCTTAGGAACCCCGTGTGTCTGGCCTGTCGGCGATCTTCTCTTTTCTTTCCCCAGGGTCCTGCCCGTCTCTACCTGCCCCACACGAGGGGCTTTTCCCAAGCAGAAGAGGTGCTCCATGAGGCCTTAGTCTTGCCAGCCCTATAGGGTTGAGAGAGCACAACAGGGTTGCAAGACTGACTCACTCAGCCCAGCCCAAACTTGATCTGGCACTGGAGACAGCTCTTTCCAGAGGCCAAAGGGAGAGCTGCCCTTGCTTCCAAGCCCCAAGTCCCTGGATCTCAAATGGAGCACATTTTTCTAGAACATTTTACCTAGCATGGGGAGAGTAGAGGAGATAGTTAAAATATGTTGTTGTTGTTGTTGTTGTTATTGTTGTTGTTTTTAGGTGCTGTGGAGCCGTGTCCAACTCATAGCGACCCTTATAGTGTTTTCAATGGTTGATTGTTTCAGGATTGCCTGGGGAGTGGATTGCCACGTCCTCCCATGGTTAAACTATAGCATGGTGTAGTTCTGGCTCTCTTCCAACTTTCTGTTTGACCTTGAAACTATCTTTTGATCATAACTCTTTAGCATTCCATTTTATATCAAAGAGTTGCCCTTGGCCCGCCCAACTCTAGTGGAGTATTTCCCACAGACGCATGTGAAAGTCCCTGGGACTTCCAGTGGGAGCACTGACTTCCTTTGCTATCACTACTGCCACAATGAACCTGAAGGTGTTTTCCCTAAGTTGGGAGGAACGGACATAGGACATTTCTCTCCCTCACCTGCCATCAGCTCGGGAATTTTGTCGGGAATGCATGGGACAACAGAGAGGTGGTGCACAGGAGGGGAGCTGGGTTGATGTCAAGCCCTGTGGGCGCCATGTTCTTGTCACCCAGGCCTGAGAGGTGATTAGGGCCATCGCAGTGGTGACTGTGCTGAGATGTTGATGATATGACTGTGATAGCAGCTGGCAGTTGCTGGGTTGCGTGCTGCACGGAGTGTTTTACACAGAGTATTTCATGATATGTAGCCCTGTGGCATCCGATCCTGTCAGATCTCGGAAGCTAAGCAGGGTCGGGCCTGGTTAGTACCTGGATGGGAGACTGCCTGGGAACACCAGAAGCTGTAGGCTTGGGAGAAGGACCTGGCAACCCCCTCCCAAAAATCAATCTGCCATTGAAAACCCTATGAACAGAAGAGAAGCACTGACAATAGTGTTTCCCCTGTTGTATATAGGGTCGCTATGAGTTGGATACCGACTCGATGGCACCTAACAACAACAACACAACAATTCCCAGGACTCGTTGTTGTTGTTGTTGTTGTTGTTGTTGTTGTTGTTGTTAGGTGCCCTCAAGTCGTGTCCAACTCATAGTGACCTCATAGGGTTTTCAATGGCTCATTGTTTGGGGATTGCCTCGGGAGTGGATTGCCACGTCCTTTTCCCATTTTAGGGGTGCTGGGAATCGAATTCAAGACCTCAGAGACTGCAGAGTGGTGCTCTACCAACTAAGCTAAATCCCATCCCCAGAAGGACTGTTGTTGTTGTTGTTGTTCTTGTTAGGTGCCGTCGAGTCATGTTTTCACTGCAGGGTTTTCAATGGCTGACTGTTTCGGGATTGCCTTGGGAGTGGATTGCCAGGCCCTTCTCCCATTTTTCCGTGCTGGGAATTGAACTCAGGACCTCAGAGACTGCAGTGCAGCGCTCTACCCACTGAGCTAAATCCCAGCCCAGAAGGACTCTAGTTACCTTTATTAACTTATTTGTTTAGCAGTATTGAGGGGTTGAACCCAGGGCCTTGCACATGCCAGGCAAGTGCTCTACTACTGAGTGGCACACCCTACCCCCCTTTTTATTTTTTTTTATTTTTAGATTGGGTCTTGCTAAGTTGTGCAGGCTGCCTCTGGCCTCAATCTTGTGATCCTCTGGCCGCAGCCTCCCGAGTTGCCAGGATTACAGGCATGCGCCACAGTGCCCAACTAGAAACAGGTGCTGTGAAGCATCCTGCTACTTCTCTCAAGCCCATGGTCTCCCATTTAACAAGAACCCCTCTTTTCTACACTCTTGCCTCCCTTGCTTCAGATTAATTTGTTCCCAGCTGGATCTTGTCTTTTTTTCTAATTATAAAAACAATAGTAGTCATTGATTTTATTCATTAAGCATTTGAGTAATTTACTACCACTGAACTGTTCTCTTCACCCATCTAATACTTACATTAACCCTATTCAATAAGGAAAAGCAGTGTCAAAGAGTACTACTCCGCCTCAAGTGATCTCACTGTAAATGGCTCAGTGGGATTTGAACCCAGCCCCAACTATATCCAAAACCCAACCTATAACCTTGTAATACTAGTTGTTCATAGTACTGAAAATGTAGGTTGAGTCCCTTGGTTCAGAGGAAAAAGTTAATGAACCGAAGGGATGTTAGGTGCCGTGGAGTCAGGTCAGACTCACAGTGACCCTCATGTGGTTTTCAGTGGCTGATTGTTTCAGGGTTGTTCTCAGGATTGGACTGCCACGCCCTTCCTCCATTTTTACAGTGCTGGCGATCGAACCCAGGTCCTCAGTGCAGAGCAGGTGCTCTACCAACCAAGCTAAACCCCAGCCCTGTATTGTTTATCATCATTAAATGTAGGTTGAGCTCCCTGGTTGAGAGAAAAAAGTTAATAAAGGGAAGGGATTGCGGTTGTTAGGTGCCAAATAGTTGGTATCTGACTCATAGTGATTCTATGTACAACAGGTAAAACACTATTGTCAGTGCTTCTCTGCTAGTCATAGGGTCTTCAATGGCGGATTGATTTTTGGGAGTGGGTTGCCAGGCCCTTCTCCCAAAAGGGAAGGGATAGAGTTCCTTTCTGGCCAGCCTGCCCCTCCAGCACCTATGTCGGCCCTTGTGCATGTACTTGGCCAGCTTGCGGGAGGGGTCCGGGCGGCTGCTTGCCGCCCCCTCCTGCTCCCTGCTTGCTTGGTGTCTCTGCTGCCTCGCTGCTGGGGCCCTGGGCAGACCCCTGCAGAAGCCTCCGCTCACCTGTGGCTTTGATTCTTCTCTTTTCAGGCCCAGCTGGGGACATTCTTCGCTTCCCTTCGCTTCCCCTCTGGGAGCCCCTTTCGCCACCCCTTCGCCTTGCTTCGGGTGATGCCTGAGAGCGAGCTGTGGCCAGCAGGGCCTGGCTCGGAACCCGTGACGCGCGAAGGCAGCCGCGACAGCATGACGAGCGCCACCTCCGCCCGCTTGGGATCTGTATGTACCCCTTGCTTCCTGCTCCGCCCCTTGCCTCTATCTCCTCCTCAGCCACAGCCAGGGCCCAGACTTAGCGCAGTGGGCACAGGGCTGCTCTGCAGTCTCTGTCATCCTGAGTTCGAGTCCCAGCGGCACAAAAATGGAAGAAGGATGTGGCAATCTATTCCCGGGGCAATCCCATAATAATCAACCATTGAAAACGCTATGAGGATCACTATGAGTCGGACAGGACGAACAGCCTCAGGCAGTGAATCACTACATCAGTGGGCACTGTCAGCCCCTGTGTCACTCCTGGCTCTGCAGAACACGAGATAGGACAGCCTCAGAGGTCAACCGGACCCATGAGATTTGCCCCTCCAACTTTCATGAGGTTGAGGGGTTCATCAGGGGGGAGGAAGCCGGCCTAAAGATCTGAGGTCATGGTGGAGACATGGTAGCACAGACATTCTTGTCATTCTCTGCAGTGACCAGCATTGCTCCAGTCTTTTACAAATATCAGAAGGAATAGACTAATGGAGAGCCTGATTTGGGGAACCAAGCAGAACTGGGTTCTCTATTTATGAGCCACATGACCTTGGGCAGATTGGTTAATTTCTCTAAGCCTCAGTCTCTTTAGTTTTAAAATGGGGGTGATATTGACATCTAATTCATAGAGTTCTTGGAGGGAGTTAATCAGAAGCATATAAAGC
Organism: Pedetes capensis; assembly: GCA_007922755.1. Lineage (NCBI taxonomy): Eukaryota > Metazoa > Chordata > Mammalia > Rodentia > Pedetidae > Pedetes > Pedetes capensis. The sequence goes on from VMDO01002259.1 coordinate 163,746, forward strand.
ATTTAGCAAGGCTGGGGATGTGGCTCGGTGATAGAGTGCTTGCCTAGCGTGTGCAAAGCCCTGGGTTCAATCCCCAGACACAGACACACACACACACACACACACACACACACACACACACACACACACATCTATTCTTGCCAGGCATGGTGGCACACTCCTGTAATCCCAGCACCGAGGAGGCAGAAGAAGGAGGATCGCGAGTTTGAGGTCTGCTCGGGCCACATAACAAGACTGTCTCAAAAAACAACAAAAATAAGTAAATAAATAATCAGTAAGGCACTTAGCACTTGCTTCTGTGTGGAACAGAAACAGCCCATCTATGAGTAGACAGCCTGCAGCCATAGCCCTGTGGCATCTGATCCCATCAGATCTCGGAAGCTAAGTAGGGTCGGGCCTGGTTAGTACCTGGATGGGTTACCACCTGGGAACACTAGGTGCTATAGGCTTGGGAGAAGGACCTGGCAACTCCCTCCCAAAAATCAATCTGCCATTGAAAACCCTATGAACAGCAGAGAAGCACTGACAATAGTGTTTCCCCTGTTGTACAGAGGGTCTCTATGAGTCGGATACCGACTCGACGGCACCTAACAACAACAACATGAGTAGAGAGATTTCCAAAGTCACTGTGTCTAATGGTCAGTGTTATTGTTAGGTGCTGTGGTGTTGGATCTGACTCATGGCATCCCTATATACAACAAAATGAAATGCTAGCCAACATTGTACCATGCACACCATCTTTTTAATGTTTGAGCCCATTGTTGCGGCCACTGTGTTTCTTCTCATTTTCTTTCATGCCACATCAGCAAATGGAGGTCCCAGGGGCTTTACTGCATTCCTGTCATTAAGGTCAACTCCACTTTGAGGAGAAAACCCCTCCCCAGTCATCTCTTGAATGTCTTCCAGCACTATATGTAGCAGTGCTTCTCTGCTATTCATAGAGTTTTCAATGGCTAATTGTTTTGGGAGTGGGCTGCTGGGTCCTTCTCCCTAGTCTGTCTTAGTCTGGAAGCTCAGCTGAAACCTGTCCACCATGGGTGGCCCTGCTGGTATCTGAGATACTGGTGGCATAGCTTTCAGCATCACAGCAACACATAAGCCCCGACAGCATGACAGGCTGACAGAGACATGGGGGATATATGTCAGTAGTATGTAACAAACTGTAATGTTTCTGGGCATGAATTTAAATCTTCATGGTTGTGAGGCTGATGTGAAAAGATAAACCTGCCCTACATCCACATGTAAGCGCTATGCTGTTATTCGCCATTCTCTCGACATACATAAGAACCCTGGACAATTTAAACTTTATTGCTTTATATTGTATAGAGGTATTTGGAGATTTAAGGATTATAAGGGTTTTCTATTCAATGTCAAAGATGTTAAACACAATTAATGGCTGTTGATATTCATAACTGGAGCAGCAAAAGCAACACACACACCCAAAGGGCAGACGATCAACACAGAATTTGCTTTTGACCCCAGAAGATGGGGACACGGAAGTATCTTCCTGCTTCTGGGAAGGAGAGGCCAATATGAACAGTCACATTCCATCGGACACAGAATGTGACCGGGATTAAAGGTTTGCAAAGTGACTCATCCACAAAAGAGAAATTCAGAGTTGGCTTATCCGTGGCAAGGCTATGTCAGGAGGAACAGGACAGAAGACTTTTTTTGTTTTGTTTTGTTTTGTTTTCAGTGCAGGGAGATTGAGCCCAGGGCTTCACCAAGTGCTTTATCACTGAGCTGCACCTACAGCCTATGTTTTATTTTTTATCTCGAGGCAGGGTCTCACTATGTTGGGTTGTTGTTGTTATTGTTAGGTGCCGTCGAGTCGGTATCCGACTCATAGCGACCCTCATAGGGTTTTCAATGGCTGACTGTTTCGGGATTGCCTTGGGAGTGGGTTGCCACGTCCTTCTCCCATTTTGCGGTGCTGGGAATTGAACTCGGGACCTCAGAGACTGCAGCGCAGCGCTCTACCAACTGAGCTAAATCCCAGCCCACTATGTTGGGTAGCCCACTTAATCCTCAATCCTCTTGCCTCAGGCTCCCAAATCGTTGGGATTACAGGCATGCACCACGGCACTCAGCCTAAGGAAGATTTTTGTTCAACTAAATGACAAAATAAGGCTCAGACCAAATTAATTTCTTTCTTTTTTCTATTTCTTTTTTTCTTTTCTTTTTTTTTGTGGTACTGAGGGTTGAACCCAGGGCCTTGTGCTTGTACGCTCTGCAAGTGCTGGGCCACTGAGCTACACCCTCAGCCCATTTTTTACTTTTGGAGACAGGGTCTCGCTAAGTTACCCATACTACCTCTGGTCTCGAACTTGCGATCCTCCTGCCTCTGCCTCCTGAGCCCCTGGGATGACAGGCGTGCGCCACCGCGCCAAGCTCCAGACCAAATTTCTTATCTTCCCATTGTCCTTTTGTTTTTAGCTTAAACCTTCTTTAAAGAACAACCTTTACACCAACCATCCTTGCATCTTCTTCCAAATGCCCCTTTGTGCTTCCTCGCGATGACAAAGATTTACTTTCACGGCTACTTAATATTTAATACTAAGTTGCTTTTTCCTCTCACCAAATTCTCCCCTTTCTGTACTCGCCCCTCTTAAGTTAATATTTACCTAAGAAATGCACACTTATTTGAATGTTAGCTAGAGCCAAATGCCACCGAGAGAGTAAATATACAGAGGGAAAAAATCCTGTTTGGAATGTATTTCAAAGTCAAGTACACAGTATTTAGTAAGTTTATCTGTGGCCGGTCACGCCACAGTTCCCATTGGCTTGGCGGTGGGTCGGTGGGTCCTTGGCTGCATTTCCTGTTTGTCTTCATGCTGTCCTCTGCATTCCAGATGAAGCACTCAGAAGTAGTCTGGAATGTTAAAAGTCACACCGTTTAAGCCTCAGGTCAGACCCTGTGGTTGCCCAGATAGTGCGAAGTCCAGTGGCGGACATTGAAATATCTGACAAAGGTCACCCAGAATTGGAGTTAGAACCTGAGATCACTTCTGATCCGTGCCCCTCGGGGTTCCACTGAGCACTGGGGAAAAGAAAGGGCCCTTGTCTTCCGCCTGCCTGGCCCCCAGCCTGACGATCTCTGCGCTCCCTGGTGCCTGCGTCCAGTTTCAGGAAGCAGCACAGGGGAGAGGCTGCCAGCTCCCCAGCGCAGGGTGGCTCTCCTGCCCCGCCAGTTTCTGTGGCGAGCGCTCCCTCCCAACCCCTCTCTCCCTGCAGACTGACAGCTACGACTTCCTGTCCGAGGAAGAGAAAGAGTGTCTGCTGTTTCTGGAGGAGACCATCGGCTCGCTGGACGCCGACGCTGACAGCGGACTGTCCACCGAGGAGTCGGAACCCACCACCCCCAGGGCTTTCCGGGCACTGCCTGTCACCCAGCCCGCTCCCCAGGGTAAGACTATGGGGCGGCAACCCCCAGAAAATCAGTGCCTCTTTCTGGCCGCTTCCCACCGCGCCTGCCTTCTGCTCCAAGACTCACAGGCAGAAGAAGGAACTCTGCACTTTTCCGGCAGAATAAAGCCTTGGCCCTGGAGTGGGATGGACTATTGACAAGCCAGCCTTCTATGTCTTTTAGGAAGTAGCAGAGGCTGGGAAAGAAAGGGGTTCGGTCAGCTCCCTTCCTGTCATTGTTATTGTTGTCGTTGTCTTCCTGTCATTGTTATTGTTGTCGTTGTTAGGTGCCGTAGAGTCGGTATCTGACTCATAGCTACCCTCATAGGGTTTTTAATGGCTGACTATTTCGGGATTGCCTTGGGAGTGGATTGCCAGGCCCTTCACCCGTTTTTGCGGTTCTGGGAATTGAACTCGGGACTTCAGAGACTGCAGCCCAGCGCTCTACCAACTGAGCTAAATCCCAGCCCCCATCCTGCCATGGAGAACCTCTAAACGGAAATGACCACCCAGAGGAGTCAGAGAGGGCTGGGTGGTTGTCCCTGGATAGACTGAGTCAGTTAGGGCAGCTAATCTGCATGGCCCAGAGAGCAAGGCTGTATGGGATAAGAAGACAGAAGGGTTCCCCAGCCACCATGGGGTGCCTTAAGGGCCTTCTTGGAGAGGGTGGAGCCTGTGGTGTCCAAGCTCAGCAGCAGGAGACAGGATAGCACAGCAATGTGGGACCTATGTGGAGACCTTTACTCCTAAGGACATTCCCACGGGTATCAGGGATGCAATCAGTTATTCATTCACCCAGCAAATATTTATTAACAATGTGTTAGACCATCCCTGGAGATAGAGTGGTAAATGGAGACGTAGGTTTTCTCTGTCCCGTGAAGCCGAGTCACTGGGCCCAATGGGCTTGAGGAAACCACCAAGCCCAAGGGCTGGCAGGACGCCATGTCACTGTCTGGCGCAGGGCACCATGCTAGTACAGAATCGCCCAGGTGCTCATAGGAAGCAAAAGCAGAAGGCGGCTGAAGGCCCATCAAGTCAAGAATAAACCATTGGTTCCCATGCTTCCACTGGGCCAGTCACCTGGGAGCCCCGAGATAGCTCCAAGGAGCTATCCAAGTGTCTCCTCTCCCCAACTTTGGGGCAGCTGTAGGGGGTCAGGAGAGCCCGAGTCAAGGACACAGAACAGTCAGGGGTCAACTTCCCTCCAATCATCCTGAAGAACTAATCCTCAGTCAAAGGGAATCAGCTGCTATTGCTCTATTAGTCCAGGTCAGGGGTCCCCAAGCCCTGCCATAGACCTGTGCGACTATTAGGAACCAGGCCGCATGACAGAGGTGAGCACCAGGCAAGCAAGTGACCTTCATCTGTGTTTTATAACCGCTCTCCATATTGCTCCCATTACTGTCCTAGTTACAACCGCTCCCCATTATTGTCCTAGTTACAACCGATCCCCATCGCTCCCATTACTGTCTGAGTTCTGCCTCTGGTCTGTGGAAAAATTGTCTTCCACGAAACCAGTCCCTGGTGCCAAAATGGTTGGGGACCCCTGGTCTAGGAGATCGCCCATCAAGAGTTGTTGGGTGCCCTCGAGTCAGCGTCCAACTCATAGCGACCCTATGTACAACCAATGAAACACTATTGTCAGTGCTTCTCTGCTGCTTATAGGGTTTCAAAGGTGGGTTGACTTTTGGGAGTGGGTTGCCAGGTCCTTCTCCCAAGCCTACAGCACCTGGTGTTCCCAGGCAGTCTCCTATCCAAGGACTAACCAGGCCCGACCCTGCTTAGCTTCTGAGATCTGCCGGGATCAGATGCCACAGTGGTACAGTTGCAGGCTCCATCTAGCGCACCACCCCTTTAGAAAGTAAAGCAAAGAGAGCCAACGCCATGCGTAGCTGCCTGGAGAAGAGGGTGGAGAAAGCGTTGGCTTTGCCCTCTGCAGCCAGGCCCTCACCTCTGTCTGCTCTTTCTGCCTGGTCCTCACAGGAAAGCCGGAGCTGGTCATCCAGCGAGGGCCAGACCCCCGGAGACTGAGCCAGGCCTCCTCCTGCCACCCTCCTGAGCCCCAGGGCCTGGGCCTCCGGGGGAGCTCCTACAGCCTGCCCAGAAACATCCACATTGGCAGAAGCCAGAGCTGTAGGACGGGCACTACCCAGGAAAACGGCCACTTCCCAGGAGCCGCAGAGCGTGAGAAGGAGCTAGCGGGCTGCAGGGGGGACCTCAGCCAGGCCCTGGCCGGGCCCCTGCGGGCTGCCCTGGACTCAGAATTAGCACTCATCCCCCCACCAGTGGCTTTTCAGGACCCCCGTCCGCAGCAGCGGGGGGAACAAAGCCTGACTACAGAGCCGGGATTGCAGGGCCAAGTGCCCCAGCTCCGCGCCTCAGTCAGCCCCCCAAAAAGAGAGGAGACATCTTCAGAGGCCATGTCCTGGGAGGCCAGTGAGAGAGGCTCCACAGGGGGCCCAGGACGATGGCCGCCGCCTGCCCAGCCTCCTCAGAAGGTTGGACCCTCGGAGGCCCCCCTCCCAGCACGGGGCGACCCCGACGCCCACCCGGCTCCCCTCCCAGCCCAGAAGCCCCGGAAGCTGCCCCCCAATATCATCCTGAAGAGCAGCCGCAGCAGTTCCCACCGCCATCCCCAGCACTGGCTGTCCCCCCACTCGGAAGCTGGGGACTCTGGCCCCCTGGCCTCCTCTGTGCAGGAGCAGAGGAAGGCTCGCAGGGAGGCCCTGGAGAAGCTGGGGCTGCCCCAGGACCGGGACGAGGCCGGCCTCCACAAAGTGAGGCCCGCCAGCTCCGTCCGGCTCAAGGAGGCCCAGGGCCAGGGCGCCTCCCCGGCCCCAGCCCAGCCAGCTGCCCCGGGCCCAGTTCCAGCAGCTGTTCCTGCTGCAGAGAAAGTTCTAGCACCCTTTCCGGCTTCAGCCCGGGGTTCTTCTCCAATGAAGGCTGCGGGCAAGATCTGGACTCCTCCCCAGGAAGCCTCCCCAGGGAAGGCTCGGGCTGCCCAATCCATGCCAATTCCTATCCAGAAGGCCCCAAACGCAGGCGGCCCCCGGACTCCCCCCAAGCCAGCCTCGGGCCTGACTCTCCAAGAGGGCAACGTCCCCGGCCTGCGGCAGATGAATTTCAAGTCCAACACTCTGGAGCGGTCAGGGGTGGGGCTGAGCAGCTACTTCTCCGCGGAGAAAGACCCCGGCCCCCCAACCAGCACGTCTCTGGGCAAGACCTCCTTCCTGGAGAAGGGCTCCCCCAGCGTGCTACGCAACTCCCGGCCCCGCCCCGCCTCCCTGGGCACAGGGAAGGACTTTGCGGGGATCCAGGTGGGCAAGTTGGCTGACCTGGAGCAGGACCAGGGCCCCAAGCGCCTGTCCTACCACGGCCAGAGCCGCGAGAAGCTTCCTCGGTCCCCCTGTATCAGCGTCAGGATCTCCCCGAAGGGCGTCCCCGACGAGCACAGGAGGGAGGCTCTGAAGAAGCTGGGGCTGCTGAAGGAGTAGCCGGGGCCACCAGGGCTGCCCGTGCCAAACCACCAGAGGGGATGCTGGCTCTACCCAGGAGGCTTTGCGAGCTCACAGCTCAGAGCTGGGGCAGGGGTAGGCTTCTCTCGGTCTTTCTGCTCTTACAGCCCAAAGGAAGGGAGAGACTCAAGTGGAAGCATAAGTTCATATTCAGAGTGGTTGTGCCATTGAGTGCCTGCGGACGGTGCGTGTGTGTGTGTGTGTGTGTGTGTGTGTTTGGTGTGAGATAGGCTTTATATATCACTGACATTATTTATGCAACACAAGGAGTCATTGCTCAGAGCTCTGCATTTGTTGGTTTTCATACACTAGGTGGAGTTCAGCCTACCCTAGAGCCCAGGGGAGACGGGTTGCCGATCTAAGAAAGTCAAATGGCACAGTGATGTGCAAAGTGCCTTTTAAAAAATCGCGTTCTGGGCCGGGCGCGGTGGCGCACGCCTGTAATCCCAGCGGCTTGGGAGGCGGAGGCAGGAGGATCGCAAGTTCGAGACCAGAGGCAGTCTGGGTAACTTAGTGAGACCCTGTCTCAAAAAGCAAAAAAAAAAAAAAAAAGGGGGCTGGGGGTGCAGCTCAGTGGTCCAGCACTTGCAAAGCATGCAGGCACAAGGCCCTGGGTTCAACCCCCAGTACTGCAAAAAAAAAAAAAAAAAAAAAAAAAAAATGCATTCTGCACCTAAAGGGTCACATGAAATATGGGTCTCTCAGAGTCCCTGCAAGAGATAGAAACTGGCTCATAGCTTGCTGAGCTCCTCCCCCAGCCAGGCTCTCTGGACAAGGCCTTGGGGGCCAGAGGAGCTGGTTTGTTATCTCTTCACCCACTGCCTACTTAGTATCACCAGTCACACACAGGACACATCCCTGGGTAAACGTCTTAGCTCCCTGATAGCAGAACAGCCTGGTTGGTCTGAGAGGGCAGGATAAAGGAGCACCCGCTCGCTCCCCCACGTCCCCAGGCCTGATTAACCCAGCACTGAACTGGGCTGTGCTCCATGACTCTGACGAGCCTGTTCTTCCTGCTCTCTGCCTCCCTATCTCACCCTGCACAGGACTGGCTTGAAGTTGGTCCACGGGGAGGGGGGAGCCCGGCCCAAGAGCTTTATAGACACGCCACTGTCTCCGACCTGGTCTCTGCCATTGGAGGTCGTGTTCAAGTTTCCAGAGTCCTAAGGAACATAATACATAGGACACATAGAATACATGGAACACACAGAATACATAGAACACATAGAACACACAGAATGCATAGAACACATGGAACACACAGAATACATAGAACACATAGAACACACAGAATACATAGAACACATGGAACACACAGAATACATAGAACACATGGAACACACAGAATACACAGAACACATAGAACACACAGAATACACAGAACACATAGAACACACAGAATACACAGAACACATAGAACACACAGAATACACAGAACACAGAACACACAGAATACACAGAACACATAGAACACACAGAATACATAGAACACATGGAACACACAGAATACATAGAACACATAGAACACACAGAATACACAGAACACATAGAACACACAGAATACACAGAACACAGAACACACAGAATACACAGAACACATAGAACACAGAGAATACATAGAACACATGGAACACACAGAATACATAGAACACATGGAACACACAGAATACATAGGACACATGGAACACAGAATACATAGGACACATAGAACACACAGAATACACAGAACACATGGAACACAGAATACACAGAACACACGGAACACACAGAATACACAGAACACACAGAACACACAGAATACATAGAACACATGGAGCTGAGGGGGATCTTAGAAAAGCGTCCATCTGACCTCTGGGGGAGGGGTTCAACTGGTCAGGGTCACTTTGTCACTGACCATCAGAGCTGAGACTCGAACCTGCAGCTCCCGGTTGCCACGTGGTGCCGCCCGCCTCAGCTCATGCACATCCCCATGCATCTCAAAGATCTATGTTGTTGTTGTTGTTGTTAGGTGCCTTCGAGTCGGTATCCAACTCATAGCGACCCTCTGTACAACAAGGGAAACACTATTGTCAGTGCCTCTCTGCTGTTCACAGGGTTTTCAATGGCAGATTGATTTTTGGGAGGGAGTTGCCAGGTCCTTCTCTGAAGCCTACAGCTTCTGGTGTTCCCAGGCGGTCTCCCATCCAGGTACTAACCAGGCCCAACCCTGCTTAGCTTCCGAGATCTGACGGGATCGGATGCCACAGGGCTACCGCTGCAGGCCTATGTTGTTAGGTGCCATGGAATCGAGTCCAACTCATAGCGACCCTCCTTGGGTTTTCAATGGCTGATTGTTTCGGGACTGCTTTGGGAGTGGATTGCCACATCCTTCTCCTGTCAAAGATCTATAGTCACCACCACACACTCAGCCCCCGAGAGCCTTCAGCATTCTAGATCATCTTCTGCTGCATCAAAGATTAAATGTTCAGGATGATTTTTAGTGTTGTGTGTTTTTTTAATTTTATTTTATCTTTGGAAACTGGCTACGTAGTAACTCATTCTTCAGCAGAACTTGTCTCCTCCCATATTCCCAGACCAAGTTGTACCTCGTGAGCAAATGCCAAAGAGTAGTGTGGGTAGGCGTGGTTTGGGTTGTTAAGCAAGCTTGGTGATGATGCACAGCCAGCCATGACCCCACTTCCCCTTAGGAAGTATATCTCATGGCTTTGGCCGGGTTGGAGTCCAGGATGTCCGGATGTAAGGGGCAGATAAGGTGGCTATTGTTGGGAAAGTGACTTTGGGTCCACTGGGCATTTCTGGGCTGTGTCCTTCCGGACCCATCACTGTGAAAGCTCAGAATTTCTGAAAATGCTGAAAAGGTTAGGGTTAAGGATGCCAGCTATCTCCACCCTGTCATGGTATGTGGGGTGTGGGTGTGGCAGTTTCTAAGTACACCGTCTCCCTCACCCACACCCAAAAGCCTGGTGCCTCATTCCTGGCCCCAGGAGAGGACCCAGTCTGTCAAGGCTAACAGGGATGCCTACAGGGGCCAAGCTATGTCTCATTACAGGCTCTCAAGGAGATGGCTTCTGTGAGTGCGGTAGTGCACGCCTTTAATCCCAGCAACTCAGGAGACTGAGGCAGGAGGATCATGAGTTTGAGGCCAGAGGCAGCCTGCAGAATTTAGCAAGACTGTGACTCAAAATAAAACATAAACAATGGGCTGGGGGTGCAGCCAAGGGTAGAGCACTTGCAGAGTATGGGGGAGGCCCTGGGTTCAACCTTGAAGTACTGAAAAGGGAGGAGGAGGAGGAGGAGCAGGAGGAGAAGAAGAAGAGGAAAAGGAAGAAGAAGAAAGAAGAAGGAGGAGGAGGAGAGGAGGAAGAAAAGAAGAAGAGGAGGAGGGGAGGAGGAGAGGGAGGAGGTGGGGATGAAGGAGGAGGTGGAGGAGGAGAAGAAGGAGGAGGAGGAGAAGGAGAAGAAGAAGAAGAAGAAGAAGAAGAAGAAGAAGAAGAAGAAGAAGAAGAAGA